>QBDW01004927.1:0-19091 GCA_003261595.1 Maconellicoccus hirsutus
GGGAAACATTTCTTTCGTGATTTAAAAATATTTTTCTAGTTTTTTTTTTATTCTTTATTTTTAATTGATATGTATTTCGTGATTTTCAAATTTCGAAAATTCGCCAAAAATCAAAAAGTCAACTTGGGCAGCTAAAATTTTGGTTTTGGGGGTTTTTTGACATGCTCTTTTCAAAAATCCAACTCCCGTTCAAATCCGAACCGGACACCTCCAGTAGTTTCCTTGTCAGTATCTCTAAAATTAGTGGATTTATTACACAACAACTACAAGGTAAACCCCCTCCTCCCTCCCACAACTCTTGACCAAAATATCGACTTAATAAGGGAATTATCGTAAACGCAGAATTACATACCTTAGCACATCTACAAACCTAGTTTTTTGTTCTCATGTACGTTTTTTAGATTTTGCAGTTTTTTTAGGAGCTAAAGCAACTACCTGCCTGACGCGGCGCGTAGTCATGAGCAAAGCGCTACAGCACAGTGGGAAATAGAGACGATCGCGCGAGCTCTTGAACTCATCGCTTGAATAATTTTTTTCTCGAAATGTGCCGATTTTCAAGTCATCAATTACGCAATGCTTTTTATTTTAAATAATTTAAAGATGATTTTGCAATTTTCTCGGGGTTAAAAAAGTAGATTTTTGTAAGTTTTTTCAATTTTTCACCACAGTCGCTTTAAGACAAAAATGTGAAAAAATTTTTTTCATCTTTGGGGGTCAAAATTACATCTGAAATGGAAGTTTTCAGAATTTTCACTCTTCAGCTTCATAATTAAATTTAAAAAAACTGATAGAAATAAAATGATGGGAGGGGGGTGGTGACGATTTTTACGTACAGAACTATCATGGTAACCCAGAACATACCAAAAGTTCAACTATCCACTTTTTCCTTTTTCTGGGAAAAAATTCCTTTTCAAGAAGAAGGGAGAGGGAGGGTGAACGTGTAACATACTTATCGTCGAGCTTATTCATTTTATTTTTCATTTGTGGCGATTTTTTGAGTTTTTTAAATCATTTTTCTTTTTTTTAAAATAATTTTTAACTGTTTTTTCAGTTTATGATTATTTTTTACGTAATTTTTGGATTTTTCAAGACCTTTTTTTTTAGATTTTTGAAATTTTCTTTTTACACACTTCCTTTATTTTTTAATTATTTTTCGACTATTTTAAGTATCCACAAATTACACTTCTTATTTAATTACTCAAGTTTGAGTCATCAGTGCTGAGCTATCCTCTGAGGTATCAATCTAGGGTAATTTTTCGTAAAAAAAAATATTCAATTTTTTTAAATACATATTCGTATTTGGATAGTTTGGTCTAGACTGCAATACGCTTTAGTACAAATTTGTACCACTTCATGTATCAAATTCCACTTCCATGAGGAACAAATAAACACGTGACGTCATCTCTGAAAACATCACCCGAAACCCATTATCAAAGCTCAAAAACCACACGAATTCCGCTATCAATTACGTATTGTTTGCTAAATACAAAAAAAGAATACAAAAACTCTTTCCATTTGACGCATCTCCGGGACAAAAAGCTCCTTCGGGGTGATTTCAAAAAAGAAGAAAATCCAATACGGTCGACTTTTCAATCAAGCAAACGAATACGAAAATCACAATATTCACCTAAGACGTAATTTCGCAGCCGGTGAACTCGGCGTGTAGGCAACTTATCTAACTCTAAATTACCAGCACACACTGTATAACGCCAGTTTCATCTATCAAAACCACAACTTTTTCAAGTATCTCCATAAAAGCTCGCCTTATGCGAACAATACTCGAGCGTATTAACAACTTCTACAACTTTACCTTTTTAATTAAGCGTATCTTTGAAAAGTACACCGGAAAAAAACACGATAGCAATTAAATTACATGAAAGCATTTCTCTTCAGAAAGCCGCTATCGTAAGCGATACGAGAGACCGCTACGCCACGTTGTTACCTCTAATCCTTTTCCCTCTTTGAAAAAGTACTCCTGCATATGTTCATTTAAACATTAAAAATTGTTCGTTAAAGCGTACCAGTCGTTGAGATAATGTCGACGTGGTTTTTCTACACCGTGTATCGACGAACTGGAAAAAATTTCAAAATCGACACTTGGCGTAAATTCGCAACGCGTTCAATAGGTAAATCTATTATTCACGTTTATCAAAATAATTAACGTGTCATCGAGTAATGAAAATGGTCGTAGTAAAATACCATCTAATCATAATTCAACCGTGACAATTTTAATAAAGCTTTTAACCCATCAACCTTGTGAATTTTCGCCTCGACTATACCAGTTTAAGCCTTAATTCGCCATCTTTATTTCAATACTCGATAAAACGCCGACAGCTTCTTCGTCAAATAACTTAAAGAAAAAAATCTCAAAAAAAAGCAAACGTTTCATACTCTATCTATAGAAAATACAAGAAAGTTCTTTAAAAAGAACCACCCAAAATATAAAGCCCTCTATAGCATAAGACTAAAACTTCTTAGTCTTGTTTCCTGTCAAGTTAAAAAAGCTCGTTTTTTTCCTCGTTTGAGAAAAAAAACACGAAAAAAATTTTATCCGGATTAAAAGTCGATATACGCGAACGATTCGCAAACGTACCAGTACATTTTCAAAATCACCTCGAGCCCTTTGAATATGGATACGTGGCATACAGCTTTTTTCATCTCCCTTACGTAAGTCGAGTAACGACCAAATTAAACGTTTCAAAAACAAACTAAACAGAAATTATAACTGACATCGGCGTCGTAAAAACACCTCCGAGGGTTTTATATTTTTTTATTGGTACATTATACCGAACAAATATTAAACTTCTTAATTTTTTCTCCAGAAAAAGGCTCCGGTATAATCTTTTCAAGTCTTAGGAGCGTACTCGAACGAACATTTTCTTTGACAGTTTATCATAATTAATGAGCGGAGTCTTTGATGTGGGAATTTTTTTCAATTAACTTCGCCGACGAGGTTTTTCAGCATCCTACAAAGGTACGAAAGCTAAACCAAACGTCCAAACGTTTTGAAAATGAGCAGCGTATTTCCGAGCTTCTTATCTCTTTAAAGAAGTTTATTTAAGCAAATCAATTATTGAAATAGAAATTGAAAGCGTCCTCAAGGTAAAGAAAATAAACTTAGCGGACTCAGCGATTATTATTTTAAATAATTTGTAAACGTAGCTTAATTAATTCTCGTGATATAAATTTTGAATTAATTTTACAAATTTTTTACCCCAGTTTATCGTGCTTATGCGAGGTGAACTTCTCGGGGTTCTTGTTTTCCCACATCAAATCATGCGAATCGTTCGCGAACCCGTATCTGGAATTAGATTTCGTTTGAATATTAATTTTGTAATTTAATTAATTATCGAATCGTTCGAGCGTGTATTTCCAAAAATAGAAGTTTTTATTCTTCGCGATGTGGCCTATTTTACAAGCGAAATTGCTTCATTTTGCGCTTAGTTGAGTTTCGCGTTCTTTTGAAATATCGGGAATTTTGAATTTTAAACATTCAGCGGAATTCCACCGTTTGTAATCGAAATGTAAATTTTTTGCGTGAGTTTAATATTCCAAAAATATATAAAATATGATGACGCGATTTTCAATAAAACACGACCGCGTTTGTAGACTTTTCAGCGCTGACTGACGCTTTTTCGCACAACCGTGTTCACTTCGGATGACTTCGTAGAGATTCGGGTACATTCGTGATATACTAAATCGCGCTGAAATTCAATCAACTTACAGTCGATAGTTTTCGAAGCAGGTTTTGTGACATTTGTCTTTAATTTTTTGAACCAGGAAAAAATTGTCCATCATTTATTCTTTTTTTTTGTTTTTTTTTTCTCTTTATAAATAGCAATATATTTTTTGGCACTAAATTACAATTTTTTTATATCATATTTTTTTCCCTTTTTTTCAATTCGAAAAAAACATAACGCGATTTTCAACAAAACACGACCGTACTCTTCTACTTTTCAGTGACAACTGATACTTTCTCGCACAAATGTGTTCACTTCGAGTGATTTCGTGAAGATTCGGGTTCCTTCGTGATACATTGAATCTTGCTAAAATTAAATTAGCTTATATTCAATAATTTTTGTGACAATTTTGGTAACATTCGTCTTCAATTTTTTGAATCAGTAAAAAATATTCAATCAAAAATAAAATTCTGGCATCAAATATTGAATTTTTTTGATTAATATGAGATATGGGCGAAGGGAGGGGGAGGCTCAGAAGTAGAAATGTTGATGATTAAAGGAAACAAAAGTGCCTAAAAAATCAGGAAAAAAATCCAACTAAACATGCGATAAGGATTTGCAGCATTGAGGGGTAAGGGGGGATGAGCAATTGAAGAGACAAGATGCCATCATTTTGAGAAACTGAGTGGTCATTAAATTACTGAAAAATAACTCGATCATTTAATTATCTCGAGCTGCTTTTTCTACACGAATTAATTTATGGAAGTACGAATTAAATAGAAAAAAAAATCTACAAACATAATTCACTCTTAAATACTCGGCGACCTAAAAAAAAGCGAAATTTGCAATCTCACCATTTTTATCCACTCGACGAACCATTTGTATATGGCGTTCATTAAGTCAATTCATTATGTAAATTTAAAACAAGGGCGAACAGTGTCCGGTGGTTTTGAAAAATTAAACGTGATAATAAAACAGGGCTCGGATATCCGGTGCACCCTTCTGCAAAGGTGTTGAAAGTTTCATTTATGATCGAATACGATTCAGGGATAAAAAATCGTTCGCCGAAATGAATACATATTATGAAATGAAGAAAAAACTACGGAGGGCGAGGCGATCTCATCTGAAATTTATTAGCTCCTTTGAAATGCGGCTGAACAGAAGTTCTAAATTATCGCAGTGTTGTATAATTTAAAGGGTAATTTTAACGTCATGGTTCAGTTTAACTCCATTGTCTTGTTCGTAAACGAAGGTAGCAGTAATTTGGCGAAGAAGGCGGGGTCTGTTAAGGTTGTCGTTGTTAACCGACTATCGGGAAAATTTTACTTTGCCGGAGATCGTTTCTCGGTGCTTTTTTCGCGAATTTTTCTTTTATTAGCCGGGTCACCTTTTTGTGATGGGAAATAAGGTCGATGAGGTTTTGTCGTCTGTAGACTTTAAACGTTGCGCGACCGAGTTAAATGATTTGCGGCCTATTGAAATCGCTCGAGTGGTGAGCGATTACGCCTTTATTAACGAATCTCTTCGAAACTTTTGCCCGCTGTTTTGTTTCTGATTTTTAGCTCTATTCGATCATTTTTCCGCTTCGGGAACATTACCAGTTCTTTTCAAATCTCAACGTAAGCTTTTTGTTTTTTCGATGAGGGTTTTTTTTGTCCTTAGAAGTCGAACGTTATAAGATGAAAATGATTTATGGTTTAATTAGTTTTGTAAACCATGTCTTACAAACATTTCCACGTTTTTGTTAGGTTTATTTTAATCGGGCGTAGATTTGGCAACGATGCCGTCGTTAATGGAGTTTTTGCTTTATTTCTCTTTTCTAAATTTAGCGCTTTCCTCGTTAATGTTTTTACTTAAATTATTAAACGAGTATTTGGCAACGTCGCGTTTTAAATTAATATCGCCGCGGTTAGTTAATTGCTGCAGTGGTGAGGAGTATGGAGGGAGAGGGGGTGGCCTTGCAATTTACGGTAAAATTAATATCGCTATTTTTTTGGTCGATAATTTTTTTCAATGTTCAAAATCACTTTTATTTTCAAATTTTTCACTAGAAAAAACCATCAATTTTTTATGGGAAAATTCGAAAATTTGAAAACTTCCCCTCCTTTTCTAGGAAAATTTATGTTTGGTTGAAATAATATTACAATTTTGACGAATTTTCTTCCTTGATATTGAAACCTCTATGTTGATAAAACAAAAAAAGAAAGTAGGGGGAGGGGCAGCCTCGCAATTAACCATAAAATTAATATTGGTATTTTTTTCGACCGACAATTTTTTTCAATGTTCAAAGTCTTATTAATTTTTTTTGTAAAAATTTGAAAATTTACAAACTCCTTTTTTTTCTTGAAAAACTTATGCATGAAAGTACGAGCCAGGATCAGTCCCAGGGACGAGGAGACCGTGCTTTCAGGTTGAACAATTTTAAAATCCCCCTCCTTTTCAAAGAAAAAAAAAATGAAAATCGTGGTTCTGTTATCAAGTTGCATTCGTTATGAGTGTTTTCAATGATTTTTACAAAAAATTGTACGAAAATTGCACATCTTTGCACTAAAATGCAAACAATTTTGCACTCTCTCCATTCAAGTAATTTTTTCATCTCCTATTTTCAATTTAAATAAAAAATAATAATTTGAATATAATTGTCGAGAAAAAAAAATTAAAATTCATGAAAAAGTTGTGAGACATCAGCTTCGACTTGACCACTTTAATATTGATTTTTTGTAAACGTCTTTATGGCAGAAAAAAGTTGAAAATTCATTTTTGACAAAATTTTGAAAATTAACACCTTTTTTCGTTTCTATGACGTTTTTTAATGTAAGTATCTTTGTCATTATGAAATTCTTTCTACTTTTTATCACGAATCAAAAATTTTACATTCCCTCTCTCTTTCCTAAATTTTCTTGGAAAATTATAATCTATCTCGGTTCCTCATTTCCCCTCCTTTATTTATGAGTCAGGCCCGCCTATGAGAAAAACTGAATATTTGAAATTGTTTCATCTTAATAAAAATATTGAGAGAAATTTTCTGAGACAGTTTTCAGAAAGTTGTCGTAAAAGTACATGAATATTCACGGTAAAATGATTTTTTAACATTTTGATTAAAAAATCGCAAATATGCTACGGAATTCATCTCGTTAAAAATAAACTCCTTGTATAAAAAAATAATCAAACTACTCGGCTATTTTCGAATATGAAATAAAATAAATACCTCGTAATACGAATGAGGAATATGTGTAGATATAACTTCAGACATAGGGAACGCCATACCCATAACAACCAGAAGTTTGCCATACAAAGCGGACAATATTGTGGTCAGAGCATCGCTGAAAAAAGGTAAAAAAAATTACAACTCGTTAGAATTTTCAAAAAGCTCTCGAGTACTCAGCTTTCCATATTGCTATTACGAGCGTAGTAAAAAAATATCCCCGTTATTAATCGAACTTCGAGTGTCAACGAGATAAGCGCGAATGTTGCATTGAAAAAAAAGCCAACTTTACAGAAGTGGCTGGAAATTCGCTAGATTATATATTTTTTTCCAGAGAAAAAAAAAAGCACCGCTGTGCAATAATTTAGTTAAAACCCGTCGGTATATCTTTTGAGATGGCGAATGACGTCATTGGTGACCTCTTAAGGAGAAAATATAACGCGCAACAACCTGTGTAACATTTTACATATTGTACTTTCGAATCAAATTTTACGATGGTACGAGATGTAAATTGGACAACTTGCTCGCATTCGAATTTGGTCCATTTTATCAAGCTTGCGATTCGAATATCAGGAAACTTTCAATTACAATATTTACATCCTTTTTAAACGAAGAAAAACCGCAACGTTTCGACCGTAAATTTTAATTTTAATCAAACATTTTTCATCTAAAACGGAAAAAAACACTTCGAATGTTCAACTTTTTCGGCCATCAAATTTACGTGCTCGTCTGCGGCGTAATGCTTTTTCCCCCTATAACGAAAGTTTTTAATACGAGAGCGAAAATTCTTCAAATTGTGTCAGAAAGAAGCTCGGTCAGAGATATTCGTCGGCGCAGTGTTGTATTTGGAATATTTTTTACTCGCGTCCGTGTTCCGTGTTGCCCGGCTAGAAACTAAAATAAAAAGCTAATTTCGCGGAATTATTCCGGCGATTAAACGAAACTTTAATTTTTTCTACCCTCTACAAGTAAATATTTCAACTGCGCGATGAAATTTTAATATTCGTCTTTTAGTGCCACGACGCATATACGTCGTGATTTTGACAAATTAAAAACGGAATTACATAGCGTATGAAAAATGTTCCACGTCGAGCGAATCTTTTGGGCGGTAGTTTGCGTCGTCGATGGACATGTATTTTTTTTTCGCGAAGGAAAAATAGTAAAAAATTTGAATATAAACGAGAACGTAGGAAAATTTTAAAAATTCCGTTAGCGTTTGCAACGCCGGAAAAAAGTACGAGCGAAAAAGCAAGTACGTGAAACGAAGAAGCGCACAACTGCACATACGATTTAAACTATCCGATCACGTATCGCGAAGCTATGAAAAATATGTATATTTTAGCAAATAATAATGCAAATACCTTCCCATTTTTCTCCAGTTTTCTTGAAGCTGATCCAACTTTGATGGTCTTTTAAAAGGACGAAAATGATAAACAATATCGGTTGTCGGATATTGCAACATGACTGTTGTATGGTTCGGAGGCAGACTGAAAATACAAAAAGTACTCGTTAAATAGCTCCAAATGTATCGCATTATCTTCACATACGATGAATTTAACTCCGTAATAAAAATAAATTACGTACGATACATATAACGTATAAAATACCCCGATAACAACCAAGCGAGCGGAAATATCTTTAAAATAATGTCAAATTCGAAATCAGCGACCTCGAAAATATACATTTTGACACTAATATCGTCACTCTAACGTTATTTCATTTTTAGCCCCCTTCGGTGGATTCAAAACAAAGGGGGAGACGATAAATGAAATTCTTCAAAGATAGGCAATATGGGTATCGATGGTAAGGTTTTTCGACACGCTGAAACCGAATCTGCGATCAATTTTACAATTAATACGAATTTTATCAAGATTTCTCATAATTTCAACCAAAATTACATACAATATTGAAAAATTACACGACATAGATAAGAAAGGTACCCTTGGAGGTACTAAATCCTAACGCAAGATTAATTTCGAAGTTTCACCGAAATTCACACCTTTTCTTGGCACGTCTACGATACAATCGACCATCGCGTATGAAAAATCACCACAACGTATTCGACAGATCAACGTTCTCAATACATACGAAGGTTTTAACGACGGCGCAAATATCAAGCAGAAAACAATCACCACGTATCGTATAGATAAAAGCGAGCACCCATGTAGAAATACGTTTTTAACGAAATAAAAAAAAAAGAAAAGCTCGACATATGCGAGCTTCGTTTTCAGGCACGTCCTCTGTGCCTCGTCTTCAGTTCATTTT
This sequence comes from Maconellicoccus hirsutus, assembly GCA_003261595.1. Lineage (NCBI taxonomy): Eukaryota > Metazoa > Arthropoda > Insecta > Hemiptera > Pseudococcidae > Maconellicoccus > Maconellicoccus hirsutus. Next base: position 9,151 of record QBDW01004927.1, read on the forward strand.
TCTTTAAAAGAAAAACCTTCACGTTTAACGACACGCTTCTGGCCCCGTAGAAAACCCCCTTTAATGATTTTCTTTCGCTAAATTAGAAAATAGGAAAAATGATAGACTGCTACGTGTACATATACATTTGCACCTCGACATAGCGTACATCCATAAATCACGAATTCACTGAAACGTTAGATAATATGTTCGGTGTATATAGCGAAAGATAGATGTGACTGAAACTTTGCCATATTGCTGGACTAAAATAATTTAACTACAGCTTACATGTACCTCTACCTAGTACGTAGTACTATGTATCTATATACAGACGAGGAATTGACAACCCAGCGCTCAACTTGGGTAGGAGTACCAGTAGTTGACAGGTCAAGAGAGAAATTCGCGAATATTAATTTCTACTAACGAGTCCGTTGTTTCATTGAAATATATCAACGCCAATGATGAAATGTAAGACAGAACCCTTTCTCATATGTCAGTTCTCATCTCGTCTTCATTTATCGATTGTACATTTTCAACGAACGTTTCAAAAGAAATATCAAACATTTCGAATATGTCGTATCTAAATATATTCAATATACGATGCTCCAAAATGTATAAAAGTTTAGAAAAAATTTCATTTCTCTTTTTTCAGCATAAAAATATATACTAAGTGTGCCAATGAAATTTCTATGCCTGAAACTTATCATGAAGGCAATTCAAATTTCATACGTTGACATTTTAGCAAACCCTTTGATTGAAGGCGCAAACAGGATGTACTATTAGTACAACTACCAATACTGCACTGCTGTCAATACTATTGTAGCTCTGTGGTTTGAAGGGGAAAGGCTTTTCTCGACTACTGATAAGTGATAAGTTATAATATGTACGTTGGCCAAATCAAAAATTCAGAGTCATGAAAGTTTAAAAATTAATATGATGAAATTTTCCATTTTTGATTCATTGACTCATTACACGAGTAATATAAAGAGTGCCAAAAGGTGACATTTTTATACAAAAAAAATTACTCATCATGTTCAAGTCTTTATAACGCATTCAATTACACGCGTTGACGAAATATGAAAATCACCTTTTTCATAGCATTTTTAAAGCTTTAAAAAAAAAGACCATAATCATATTTCGTCTATTTTCCCAATTCAAAGAGCTAATTAATACAAAATTAATTTCAAGCTTATCGATATAACGCAAACATATGCTAAAACTTGACAGAAATTTCAAATGATTTTAACTCCTCAAATTTTCATTTTAGGTAAAATATGCTAATATCTCAATTTGTAGAACAACAAAAATTCTATAAAAAAATCATTATCGTATTTTGTCTAATTGTGAGATTTAAGGAGTTAAAATCGTTTCAATTTTTATAGCCACGTTGTAATACTTTCATCATACCCCGGTAATAAAAATTGCCATCATTTTCCTGCAAATTTGGGGATATGCAAAACATAATACATACAAATATTTAATTGAGACTACTTTATGAGAGAAGAATTCAGAAGGGGAAGAGGAGTGGAGGGGTTGAAATAATTCAACGTGAGTACGATTAAGGTATTTTTTAGCATCGCGAGTAGATTTTTTGGATTATTTTTAAAACATACAAATATAATATAAAAAATTTATAAAAACAAAAGTGTTTGGAGGAGAGGGGAGGGAGGGGGGCGAATATAAAGACTTCCCAATATTTTGATGGAACCAAAAACCCCTATTTTATGATGGTTATTTTTAACGACGATTTTATTTTTGAATGATATCACGCTGATTTGAGGAGAAGGGGGAAATGAAGAGGATGATGGGAGAGGGAAAGCGAAAATCAAACATTTTCTCAATTTTTACGAACAGATGCCACTTTCATGCAATTTTCGAGATTTTTTTAAAATAAATAAACTAAAACAAAATGATCTCAACGGAAAACGAACGGAGATAATTTTCATCATCAGTGTTACCACAACATACCTCAGGTGCAAAAACTAGCAACAACGGATTGATTATACTTTACTCTTATTTCTGCACCAAAACACCCTTCTGGAGGGGTACACCGAAAAAAACCCAAAATCGCATATTTACTTCGAGATGACCTCCGAATAGCTACACGCATTCGATGGCGAATCAGTATTGGCGGAATTCGGCCTATCCTCATGTTTATGCTCGTACGTTGATATTTCATCGGCAAACGACACATTAGGAGGAGAGGTTCTTCGCGTATTGGCAATCATTAATAAAAAAACTCAAAGGCACCCTCGCCGCGAAAAAGCCGAATCGCACGTTGAAATTTTAACGCGTCTTGTACGGTCACTGGTTCGCATCACATTTTCGCGGACGTCGAGAACAAAATGAAATCCTCACCGACGGAGTCATCCTTTCTAGAATAAATCTGTCAATTACGAATTAATTTTCAGCACGCTTCTCCATCCGGTTTAAATTATTAATGTCCTGAAACCTTATCACCCTCATTGTGAGAACCATTTAAATTACCAATCCTCTCTGTCTCTCTATCCAAACCATCGTATGGTTCGCGATCGCTTTATTATTCGCTATATGAAAAATATCGAGAGTAGATACTTGAAAAAAAAACCCTCCCCGGCGTAATATTCTAGGTCAAAATCATCACGGTAGATTTTTCGGTACTGGCATCCTCTCTTGTAAAATGTTGAAAAAAAGAATCATTTGGCGCATCCTTACATCGGCGTATATTTTCGGCGTACGCCGCAGCCTTCGCTTCGTGCGCCTTTAAAACTTACGAAAATCGATATTTATTTGCGAAACAAAAACAACAAACGCTTTTATTATTTTCGCCGCCGACGTCGCTGCGGCCGCCGCCGCTGAGGAGTTATTCGTCAACGAAAATTTCGCCAGTTAAGAAAACGCTCGAGTGGCGTTACTTTTGCTCAGCACATATAACACTTCCGCAACCATGACGCCCGTACCTTTTACATTGATCGAGGTACCGCAGCTTAAGTACCAGGTAAATGAGGTAGCCTGTTGGTACGAGCGAAGTACACGTCTTAAATAGGTAATTAATCGAAATGCAAAAATTTCCAAAATGGTATTCCGACGTAGCATTTGTACGATTTCGACGCTGTCGTTATTCTTCTCTGGGTATTCGCAAAAGTCGACGGGATGCGCGTCTGCTTGACGCATGCGTCACGGAGCATTTTTTTTCGCACAGCGCCGTTCGAACGATATAGACCGTGCTTTGGCGAATGACGAGAGCAAACGGTGCGGCTTGAAAGTTTCACCGGGAACGTAGCAGTTCGCAGTAAATTTGTAATGCGGTAGTCGTGATCCTTTCGCGTTTGTTTTTCACTCTACCTCACTCTCGAGCTAGACGCGTCATGCGAGCGTAGATTAGTAATTGCGCGGATCGGGGGTGCTTGTGAAAAAATCTCTCGGGTTTCGCGGCTTTGACGAACGTGGCTGTTTACGTATTTACTTACAGAGATGCCTCGCACCGAGCAGCCCCCATTCACCGTACGTAACCGCCAACCTAACGAAAAGCCCTTTAGCTCGTTAACCGGCGTAAAAATCTTCGTTTCGTGGATTCACCACCAACCAAAGGGTTTTTAAACCGAGAAGCTCGCTGAATGCCAGGACTCTCTTCCACATCGATCTTCGAGGTAAACGCGAAAATGCCTCCTGCGAGCACCGGCTGACACCATGAACGAGCCCAGGTGATCGCGTTATTTCTCGTGTGTTTCGTCAGCGTACCCTGCATATCTGCGGAGTGTATTATCGAGTTTACGCACCGTCCACGCCGCACACGTCCCAACAATGCATCGATAACATCAACCTGGTAAGCCCTGCTGGAGGTTATTTGCTCTGGAGATCCATAATACCGTCAGGACATTCCTCCTGACAGCATGGCCTCGGTCGCCGCTTGGCTACCGTTCGCCCGAGCGGCGGCCATTGGTTGGGTACCGATCGCCACGCATCCTCTGCCGCCGCCTCCGGTGCCCAAAGATCGTCGCAAGATCGAAGACGAAAAGCTCCAGATTAACGTATCCGGGCGTCGTTTCGAGACGTGGCGCAATACGCTCGAGAAATACCCAGATACGTTGCTCGGCTCCAACGAACGTGATTTCTTCTACGACGAAGAACTCAAGGAGTACTTCTTCGACAGAGACCCGGATATCTTCCGGCACATCCTGAATTACTACCGTACCGGCAAGCTCCATTACCCCAAACACGAATGCTTGACTAGTTACGACGAAGAACTCGCGTTCTTCGGCATCCTCCCCGACGTCATCGGCGACTGTTGCTACGAAGATTACCGCGACCGTAAGCGCGAAAACGCCGAGCGCCTTATGGACGACAAGCTCTCCGAAAACGGTGACCAAAATCTGCAACAGTTGACCAACATACGCCAAAAGATGTGGCGAGCGTTCGAGAACCCCCACACGTCCACAGCCGCCTTAGTCTTCTACTACGTAACTGGTTTCTTCATCGCGGTCTCCGTAATGGCAAACGTCGTCGAAACGGTGCCCTGCGGACATCGTCCAGGCCGCGCTGGACCACTGCCCTGCGGCGAACGCTACAAAATCGTTTTCTTCTGCTTGGATACCGCCTGCGTGATGATTTTCACCGCCGAGTATCTCTTAAGGTTGTTCGCGGCGCCTGATCGATGTAAATTCATCAGAAGCGTTATGAGTATTATTGACGTCGTTGCCATAATGCCCTACTACATCGGGTTGGGTATCACCGACAACGACGACGTCAGCGGAGCCTTCGTCACCCTTAGGGTGTTCCGTGTATTTAGAATTTTCAAATTTTCCAGACACTCGCAGGGTCTACGAATATTAGGGTATACGTTGAAATCGTGCGCTTCGGAATTAGGATTTTTAGTTTTCTCGCTGGCCATGGCCATCATTATATTCGCCACCGTTATGTTCTACGCCGAGAAGAACGTCTACGGTACCAACTTCACATCCATTCCAGCTGCGTTTTGGTACACCATCGTAACGATGACTACCTTAGGGTGAGTACCATAGATTCCGTACTTATTAGCACATATCTTCGTTACTTTATGGGCAATTTTTCACGAATTATTGGTAAATTTACTACTCCCCGACTCCCCTCCTCAACAGAAGCTAGGTTCAGGTTTTCATTCATCAAAAATACCCTAATTTTTAACCTCATAACAGTAAATTTGCAAATTCCAACCTATTAAGCAAATTTCTGTGGGAGACAACCATTTGATACAGATTTGTAATGGATTTACTCACTGAAAAATCTTAAGTACATTTTTCACCCAATTTAAATTCAAATTTGAGTTAGAAAAAAAATCCAAGTACCTATTACTTCTTCTTCTGACAAATAGGTGCGCTAAAATCGCAATTTTTATCAAAATCTTGGGTTAGCTACTTCATCTCTGAAAGATTTTACTTCTTATTGCGAAAAAAATCACACTTCCCAATTTTTTTCTCATTATTTTTCACGTCTACCAATAACTATGCATTATTAATTCAAATAAAAATTACCCCAATTTCCCACCACTGCAATTCCAATTCTCACCAAATTCCCCTACGTCACTTCCTTACTTAACAAATTGACAAAAATAAAAACTTCCCCAACATTTTTCAAATCAACGGCGAAAAAAATCATATAAGAAATGTTTCCGAACAGGATAACAAAAACATACCGTGAAAAAAAAAGAAATTCCAAAACTTCTTCGATGCTGCATGAGCGAACATAGGCAATCCAATATGTGAATTTCACTAAAAGAGCTTGACGTGAGATCGATACTTAAATAAGAAATGAGAAACAACCGAAGAATGTTTTATAACGGAACAAAAAAAAAAAGGAAAGAAAGACAAAATAGCGTAAATATAAGTCGAATAAATCAGAAAACTCACTGCTTCAATTTTTCCATCCCAAGTGAAACTTGACATTTAGTCTAGGCGAATTAGGCATAAATGGCGAAAATAAAGGCCCAAGTTGAAGACGTAGATTTCCTATTAAAATATCTAAAGCAGCCTAAGCCTACTCGAAGATGTGTCAAAATACATACAAAGGAGTTTTTCGTTTTTATGAATAATGTCGCTCCTTGAAATTGAATTTTTTTGAATACTTTTTAATTAAGAGTGGGGCTAATTTTTAGAAAATCAACATAGATGGTGAATTTTTTTTTAGAAAATTGTGGAAATCCAAAGACAAATGAAAAAAACAATAAGGCAAAAAATGTGACAAATTTAATTCCCAACAATTTTTATTTCAATAATTTTTCTCTGAAATTGATCATTCCTTCATAAAAAGCCTCATTTTTGCACATCTTCAGCGTCAGTAAAAAATAATAAGAAATTTTTTTTCAGTAAAAAAATCCTCGATTAAAAATTATAAAAGTACTCATATTTTACTTCTAAATATTTTGAGTAATGGAATAGGAGACCAGAGGTGAGGGGGAGGGGTTAAAACAATATTAATTAAAAACGAAAAAATTGAAGGAAATTAAATTTTATGCAACAGAATAAAATCTATAATTTCATGATACTCGTGATACTAAAAATTAACTCTTTTTGCTTATTGCGAAATTCACAAAAAAAAAATAAAGTAAGAGTTCAAGAAATTTTCATATTTTTATAATCACAAAAAAATTATTAAAAAAATAAAATTTAAATTGTTTAAATACTTGAAGAATTTATTAAAATCTCACTTCAAATAATAAATCTATATTTCTATTATTGGCCTATTATTTTTGTGCTTGAATAAATTATGTATTAATTCAGCAAAAATAAAAAAAAAATTATCAATTAATTTTGAAATATTTTTATTCTTTCAAAATCAATTTTTTTATGAAAAAAATTAATTGAATTCCGAATCTTTTTACAAAAGTAAACTTTGCCCACAATTTTCGTTTTCTTCTCACAAAATTGAACTCTCCTACCAATTCAATCCGACAATAAATTTAAAAATTCATAAATAAAATTTTTCCATCAATTTATCAAGGACATGTTTACTCTGCTATATAGAGATTGATCTGCGCATGTAGAAAAATGGCGTTTTCCCTAATTTTCCTTCGATCTTACACTTCTTCCCCTTTTTCACAAAAGCTTCGAAAATTGGTTAAAAAGTTACATCCTCAATTTCCTATACCTTGCTGCATTTCTACAGCTTGCAGACTCCGATCACCTCCTTCTGGACGTTCTGCTACTAAAACATGGATGTAAATTTGTTAAATTTAAACCCAAACCCTTCAACCCTTCCCGTAGGACCCATGACTCGTTAAATTTTCACTTTAATCGATATAACAACCGACGTCCTTATTCAATTCGGTATATTTTAATAGTCTCATGCGAGGGAATTACAACCTTTCGAGTATCTTTTGAAGCTGAACCAGAGAATTTTTTTTCGTGCAGATCCTAAGCAGGGTTAACAGGTTTCTGGAGAAAAAAAAACAGCTTCAAAAGCGTTTTTTTCAACCCCTTGATAATAGAGAAAGTAAAAAGAAGCGCAAATAGAATAAAACTTATTCGAAAGACATCATCTATCCTTTTTCACTTGAAAATTCTTACTTTTAATAAAATTTCGCCGCGAACAGCGCGCTATTAATTTGCATTCGGATGCAATAACTTCTACCGTATTCAACATTTCAGATTGTCGAGCGAATATTGCTCGAGAGAAGGGAAGTGGAAAATTTTACATATTTTGTGATAATTTGTATCTACCGTATACTTCGCGTTAAATATTTTTCAAAATATGGTGAAAAAATCCTTTTGAAATTGTACTCGAGCGTCGAGTTGCTTTTTCTCGTTTAAACAATGGAGGAAAAAAATTACAAAAGGGTGCAATTGACTTGATTCGAATGAACGTAATAACGACGTCGTTTCTATTAACCCGAACAAACTTGGTAATTTTACGAAAAAATTACGACAGAAAATACCGCTAAAACCTCGCCAAGTATAACTCGGGTTTCCTTCGATAAATATCCAATTTGGGGAATTCTTCAAAAACCCAATCAACATAGAATTATGTTTTTATAAACGATAAAACTTAAATCTCGTAAAATCGTTTCCTATACTCTGCGAGTTTGCACATTTTTGATCACACGAAAAAAACATTTTATTAGCGTTTTAAAGCCTAAAACCCCTTCGATGTCGAGTATATAGGCAGAATACACACACGACATTTTTTATCGCTCGTAATCCTCGTAATAAAAAATTTTCGCTTGGATTTCCCTTTTTATTTTTGAACTTCGTTAAAAATACTTCATTTATTTTTTAAATTATCGAATAGGCAGTTATGCAAATGTACGGCGCGTCACGTGATCTGCATTCCGTAACGAGTGAAAATTACGCGAAAAAATGATATTTTAGAAGGAATACCATCGACGTGATTTTTATACAACTAGCGACATTACGAAATTCGCTCGTTTTCGACGGAAATAATAATTTCGGTGTTTTGAAAGAGTACGTCTTTTTTTCTAGATTAAACCGTTTGGAAATTTCGCCCGAGAATAATCAACTTTTTAAATCGTAATAACAGATGATACCCGTTTGCAAATCTTGCTAAAAAGGTTTTCTCACTTTTGATAGCAATTATCATCTTCAACGCGTATTTTTCCAATTTTCGTGTTTTTTGTTACCGAAAAATCTGCGTAGTTGGCTCAAAAACGGATTCATTTCGAACATTTAAAGTTTTTTTTACGTTCTCGTAATTGATTTGTTAGTTTAAAAAGTCGGAAGTAATTTTTCAAATTTTTCTTAACTTTTTCTAATAAGTTAATTTGTCATATTTACCCAAAAATGGAATTTTTTTCGCTGCGAACACAATTTCAACGAGATTTCAAATGCTGAAACGAAGCAAAAAATTCAATACAAGTTGAAATTCAAAATTATGAATCTCAACTGTAATAATCTAAAATTAAAATGAATTGAATTGAAAATTTCTTCCAGAAATTTAAAAAATCAGAAATTAAATGAGAGATTTTTTTTTTAATCTTAAATTTTATTGCATAAAGTAGATTTATCTTCAATTTTACAGATTTTTTAAATTTTAAATCGATTTTAACTCGTTTGAGGTCACAAGTGAACTATCAGTCTTTGAAATTCGTCTCGAAAATGATTTTTTTTCTTGATGGAAATCCTAAAAAAGTATCTCAGAAATTTGAAAAATTCGATGAATTCAAAATACCTAATTAATAATTACAAAAGCTAAAAATTTAATAATCCTTTTACCCAATTTTTTGCCTTGTTTATGTATTTCACATTTATTGGCATTTACCTGTAATTTTTCTTTTTTTACATAATTTATTCATGATGCTGCTGATGCTCTTTTCTCATTTCTTGCTATCCCGTTTAACTTGATGTTACTTTGTAATAGATTGTTGATAAATGTTCACACTCTCTCTCTCCAATGTTTTTCCTGATTTTTTCAATAGTTTAAAATACTTTTTCTATAATTTTTTCATTTTTTTTTTGTTTTTTTAGGAGCTTTTATTAATTTTTTTCACACACCATTTTTCTATTTTTTTTATTAAAAGATTTATTTTCATGCAGATTTTCAAATTTTTATATATTTTTTTCAAGTCAGTGTTACCATTTTCATGGCAATTCTGAGTTGATATATTTTTTCATTATTCCTGATATTTTTCTTGATTTTTCAAATAATTTTACACGTTTTTCGGAATATCTTTTGGTTAAGTTTTTTTCGTTTTTTTAGAAGCTTTTTGGTCATTTTTCTCCGATATTATTTTAAAATTTTTTTCATTCAAAAATTTCTTTTCATTCAAATTTTCAAATTTTTATGTTTTCCTCATGCCAGCGAGGCCATTTTTATGAAAATTCGAGAAAAGCTGATGTATTCGTTGAGAAATTCGACTGAAATTGTACTTTCAAATATTTTTTTATTTTTTTATATTTTATTTAGCCACGTCGTGTACAGCCTAGAGGCTAGAGACGTGGGAAGCTGAGGAGGTTTGTTTAAATTAAGTAGTATAGATCGGTTGCTTTTAGGAA
>QBDW01004928.1:0-102542 GCA_003261595.1 Maconellicoccus hirsutus
AAAAAAAATAGCCAAAAAAATAAAAAAACTAACAATTTTTTTTCTGATTTATTGAAATTGCATCCCCTCTCCTCCTATTTTTTTTATAGAAATCATTACTAAACAAATGACACCTTCGATTTCATTGTAACCTTGATGAAGTTGTTCTTCAAAAAATTCATTTCAATGTCCTTAAATCCACTACCCTTTTGGTCTTGCTAGTCGTCAATTTCACCTAATAGAATTTTAGATTCAATTTCTATACGTTTATTGGAAGATGCGAAAAATTCTTTTCTGGGTAATTCCGCGATTTACGGTACAATTCGACAAATGTTTTTGAAAAATATCGAAAAATTGAAAGAGTTTCGACGAACATTTCCCACGAAGGGATCTCGAATTGAGATGCATTTTTGTTCGTTTCCTGTAATAATTTCAATATGCATTTCATTTCTCTAATTCTATTCACAGATACAAAACTCGATGATTGGCATTACTGGTTTCGCGTTTAACGAATCAATATATTTCGTGCAAACGTGATGAAAAATCGATATAGTAACTCGTACATTAATGGTATTACGATACTTTTTAGCTTAGAATGAAAAAAGAAGGTAACGCTTTCTTGAAAAGTAATAAAAAAAAGGTAGATAATGCGCATAAAATGACAGTATAACTTGTGTATTCGATGGTTCATGAAACTTAATCGATATAAAATTATAAACTTCGTTATGTACGTTCAATCATGGCGAATATCTTCATATCGATGGTGAAAAACCCGCGTGAAAAAGTACCCTCGAAAAACCCCATACGACATGGGTTATTCGAAGAAATGGAAATGAATTTATGTAAAATAAACGATCCGTTTATGCGGTGTTTTTCAAAGGCGACGAAACGCGAGAAAGGTCGACGTGACAAAATTGTCATAATGGTTGGGGAAATTCATAAAAGCCTGTAGAGGGTGAGGGAAAAAGGCGGGGATGAAAGGCTCGAATTTAGTATCGGTAAAAGATAATTACAAGCACGACGTACGAGAGAACATGGCGATATGTGCTGAAAAGGATGAAATGAAAGAGTATCATGTGTATATGAATGGGAAAACGATAAATTTCCAAAACCGTGCATTCGACTTTTGGTGGTTTCACTTCAAAAGCGAACCGTGGTTCTAATTTGGATACTATAATCACCTCTGGCAAAACTTATACTTAATTGTTTGCGGTTTTTTTAAATTCACGGTTTTGGTATTTAATTTGTAACCGATGCTGCGAGATTTTGGGGGTAGTTTGTGTTTACGTGGAAATGCAGATATGTAATCGAAATGCTTCGCTGGTGTTTTGTACGTAGAAAATTATGAATTTTCATACGCTGTCGATATTGTAACTATTGCGAAATATAACGACCATTGAACCTGTGCTCACATTATTACCAACCTTTTGGCAAAGTCCGAAGCTATATAATGGAAATGTCATTTCCATCCTTTGTTTTTTCTACGTACTCGACATCTCTACATGGCTTCGTAACAATACGAAGAATTTGGCGAGTACCACACTTCCGACGGATAAATTGTAAAATATCTTCGTGGATGATTTTGAAGCCTGGAACTTACACGTTTGCATTGAAAATAGAAAACTTTTAATTTGAAAGTTATTCGATTTAGCGGCTGAACGTGTTGCATTTTTTCATTGCGTCGTTTCGTCGAACGAGAAACGGAAATTGATTCGGAGTCGTGAAAATGTTAGGTAATAAAATTGTTGAAAAAATGAAATTTTTTCAGCGTGCACGGAATTTGATATTTTCGGGTTGCCGTGTTGGTGACGAAAATTCGTCTTTGAGGAAATTTCCTATTGAAATTTTGTTTTTTTCGAGGATTTTGCGTAATATTGCGTCGAAATTATAGCATTAAGTTGAATGTTTGAATAAGTGAAAAATAGCGAAGAAATATTAATTCCATAACGCTCAAACCAAGGACGAGACACTTTTCTTCAATATTTCCTAATAAGGAAAAATAAAAGCACGGGCTTCGTTTAAAACGCGATGAATATGTAGATTGAACCTTTTCGTGTGCATGTTTAAAATTGATTTCTTTTTCGATTGAAATTGAAATTTTTTCGCCGTTAATTTGAATACTCGTGCTTAAATATGGAGTTGGTTTTTTCAAGAGGCGGTCGTGACGTTGGGGAGTTTGAGATTTACAAGGGTAATTTGGATCAGTCGTTACGATGATTTGGAATTTTAAGAAAGTGTGTGGAATTCGATTTAACGTCCGTATTGAGAAATTCAGAGATAATTCTTAAAATTGGAAAAATTGACTTTCGAGGCTTGACAATTTTTTTTGAAATTTTGAGAAGTATGTGTTTAAATCAAATTTCCGCTAGAAAAGAATGAAAGCGAAATTGTTTCCTAGTGTACAAGTGATTTCCAGAATCCAAGGGAAGAAGGGGGAATGAAAGATTACATAAAATTCCAGGTTTTTGTTGGTATTTTGCGTTGCATATGTTCTGATTTATTAGAGTAAGGGGGAGGGGGTCGGGTCAAATGTCCCCGATTGTCAACCTTACCCGAAAATTGCGAATTTGTGATTTTTATAGTTTTATTTATCATTTTAAGAGTAAAAAAAAAGGAACAAAATCTCCTTTCCAATTCTGCCCTATAAATTACGTTAACTTTGAGTCACTCGGAGTTATTTTCGAATGCATGATATTTTCTCTCTACGATGGTGAAAATGGACAATAATGAGAAAACTTATCCCGTAGTGCTGACCTTTGGTAACGAAACGACACCGGATTATTATCATCTTATGGGAAATTATTGCCTGATTTAAGGCGGAAAACTAATTACAATTGATGTTTCCTCGCTAATAGAGATTTTTAAATTGAAAACGTTAAAAAAAATATGATCGTTGGGTTGTTTTTGCTTTTAATTTTGCAACGAACGATAGAGGACAACGAAACAGTGGTATTTTGTTTTTGTGTTTATTGCTTTACGATGTAATTAACTAAGTAAAAGGTTTCCCTCGCCTTTCTCCGGACGCATTTGGCGGTACTCGATAAAAAGTGCTGTTTTATAGTTAATGAAAGCTTCGTCCATTGATCTGATTATGTAGAGTTGCCGGCGTGAAGAGATATCGAAGGGGGCAAGACTGAAAAACGTTATTGACTCGAAGTGTCCGAAACAGGTCGCGCGTACGCAATAAAAATAATAAGGTCAGGCGGTTAAAACACGCTTTATACGTTAAGTGTATTAGGACGCGAGGATATAAAAAAATCACACAAACTATGACGAAAAATACGCGACATTTTTGAAACGTTTTCGCGGATTGAAAAAAGCCTACGTTCACGTTTTCAGTTCAAAGTACGCGAACGAGGTCTTCGGTGTTTGATTATTGTGTATACATGAAAGACTATAGAAACGTGTAATTTTTTACGCGTGTAGCTGAAAGTTATCCAATGTTAATAACATCGAAGGTACGTTGGCTATAAGCAAATTTACCGCATCGACGAGCACACGATCGCCAATCATGGGCGCATTTTTTTTTCGGCCGACGCCTTCGTCGTGAAAGGAAAATCAAAAGCGATGTTGCACGTTTGAAGGTTACCGGCAGTGGCGATGTTTTCCAGGCCAAGAAATTTTCATAATAGATCCAATCAATTAGAACCGGCCCATTGCCTTTTCACAGCGTGTCCCGAAGCATCGATAACCGTAGCGTTTTAATTGCCATTTGATAGTCGGATTAGTGTCGTGTAGCTTAGGGCGAGTTTCCTCCGGTGTCGGTTGAGAGGTTGGTTGGGAGATGTGATTGAAACATTGTGTGAGTTATGCACTCTGAAATGTGTAGATTTTAGCTAAGTGGAGTGGAAAAGTTTGCCAGAAGTTGGTAAATTTTCGTGTATGAGGACCATGACCTCATGAGATAACTTGCAGAGAATTTCATCAACTTCATTTTGGGTTATTATAAATTTTTTCGTAAATACTTTTTTTTTGCCTGTTTAAAAGTCCAAGTAACGAAAAATCACTCGACTATGGTACGTGGCTCACGTTTTTTTTTTGTAAAAATTGCGTTTTATAGGAATAACGTTCATTACAAAACTTGTGGAAAATTTTATCGTAAATATTTTTAATCATTAGAATTTTTTGTGGCTGCATTTTTCCGGCGTAAAATTCAATTACATAATAAAATATTATTTACCTGGCCGATCACATCATTTTGTGTCATTACTTGACTATTTTCTTATTAATTTGTTTAAAAATATCGCTCAGTTATCCTCCCTCCCCCTCCTTTCGACTCGGTGAAAAATACCTCGAAAAATTTACACGAATGAAGACGCTTCGACTTTTACAATTTTAAAAGTGACAATTACGATGAAAAATTATCCAAGAATAGAAACTGATTTTCATTAGATACCTTTTCAATGTTGATGACGGTAACATTTTCATGATAATTTTAATTTTATGACCAGGGTGTTTCTTTTGGCTTTCTTTTTTCATTAATATTAAAATTTCACGTTTTCCTCAAATTATCTTTGTCTTTTTACGAATAGATAATTAATTTTTCTTTGTAATATAATAATATAAAATTTGACTTAGCGTCCCCTTCCTCCGCATCACCCCGTTGTCTAAATTCATTACGTAGCTGTAAATTACAATAACTCGGAGTTATTATTCCATGAATAAAATTTTCTATATTATCGTGTTAATTACAATATTACTTTAAACGTTTAAGTTACATAAGAACTACGAAAGAGCAACGAAATAGTCGAAAAAATTTAATCGAGATAAAGCGAACAAACTGTCTCGTTAAATTAAGTTATTTATATTTTACGATAATTTCGTTACAAAAAAAAGGTACAAGGAAACGACGAATACGTAAAGAAAAAACAAGTCAGATGATGGGAAAATTGTAAGAGGGGAAAAAACACGAAAAATATGGTATTTTTCAAAATATTTTAATTTTTTAAAGTTTTCGCATAACAGCTCGATAGTTGCACATTTAATTTAGCGAGTTTGCGAGGTCTAATTGAACTACAGCAACGTAAAAATTAACAACTGCATTTTCATCGGATTTCTTTGGAGTCCCTGGAGGAAGCTGAAGCTTAAAACCAATTACTTTTTGTCGTCTTCGGTTCTTCGAGAGTAACGACGTTAACGAACGAGTGGATATTATGAGAGAAAGAAAAAAAAAAGTGAATCTTCGATCATTTGTCTTCGGCTTCATCGTAGTGAGTTTTTCTTTGCATTTCGAAGCATATCATTCATCATACTGTTTGTGTAATTTGGTATCGAAACGTTAATTATGTAATCAAAATGTTGAGTTTTATTACGCGAAATCGAAGAAATCGGCGTGATTGTGTTTTTTGACGATCGAGAATGTTCTAATTGATCGTAAGAAAGGAGTTATATACGCGGTGTAAATTTTGGCAAAATTTACATTAATAAATTGAATTTTGTTTATCGTATAGAATTTCTTATAAAAAAAGGGACGACGTAATTTTTTGTAAAATATGCGCCCGCAACTCCGAACCTATTCATCTTCCGAGTAAATATTTTGTAGTATTTTTAGCGTCAGATAATTCGTATATCATAAATAAATCACGTTTATAAAATACATATTTCGAGGCGTACATAGTGCACGGTTGATGTATTCTAGACGTTGGGGTGTTTAATGCAGTATGGTATATTTTGCATAAATATTCGATTTCGCATCCGATGTCAAAGATTATTGGCGTTTGGGCGTTTAAGACGATAAGTGAAGCTCGACTCGGTTGTATTATATTTGCAAAATGATGTTTGCAATATACGAACGAATGCCTTCGTCGGTGAGATTGACTGAAGCGAAATTTAATAATATTGCGATCATTGGACCAGAATGTAGTGGGATTTTTTTTCCACCGCTGTTTTGAATTTTGTTTACCAATTTTTTTTCTCTTTGGGAGCACGTGCACGATAAACGGTGATTTTTTTGTGAAGAGAATTGTCGTAATCTTTTAGGTGATCGTTGCGAGCGCAATTTTTTTTCGTGACCTTCGGTGCTGTAATTTGTTACGATGTAGTGAATTTGCCGACGTGTGTTGATTCGAGTATGTGGAATTATTAGAATAGAATTTACGAGGAGGATAATTTTATTTTTCATTCGTTTTGAAATATGAAGGACAAATTTGCATGTAAGTCTTGTTTTCGATTCGAAATCGTGATAAAGAGATTTATTTATTTGCGATGAATTATTTTCGTCATTAGATAAAGTTTCGATTATCACGATTTGGATTTCAATTTTAATTATTTTTGCAGCATTGATCGTGGTAAAGAAATTGGTAAAGTTTATTACATTGTTTTTTCTTGTTTTTAAGTCTGAAATTTCCAATGAATCTCAAAATTAACGATTAATCATAAAATTATTTTCCATTCAGGAGAAATCGTTTTTAATTTGAAAAAAAAACAAAGGAACAAATTTGAAAAATCGAAGATCGAAAATAGTTAATGAATGTCCCTTCTTCCCCAAGCAAGATTTTTATTCTATTGAAGTTCGCATGAACTTTTTTTTCAACCTGAATATAAAAAGAGTTCTTCATGCTTAAATTTTACGTGAACTTTTTTCATCTATTTTTGGTGCTCGTGATTTGATAAAAAAAAATCACCTTACAGGTTTTCAATGATAAAAACGAGTAGAGGTGATGAATGAAGAGGTGTGGAGGGGAGGGTTATATATCTTAACTTTACATTACAACCGAAACTACATACGTATGTAGTTCATTTATATAAACGTGATTACAATAAAAAAAATTGAAAAAATTCTAAAAAAATAACTCCGCTTGTTCTTTTTAAAAATTTCGGCATCGTTAAAATTGATCACTTGCACCTGTGATATGACATTTCCACCTTTGAAAAAATATTTCCGTCGAACCTTTTCTTCCATCTGGTGCGAAATCACGCATTTACGAGATATAGACTCGAAAACACAAATTTGTTCGATTTCGTTGAAATTTCCAGTTGTAATATTTCCTCGGAAGAAATTTCTCACCACTTGAAAATTAATTTGTCGCTGTAGTACGAACGTGATAGTTGAAAATTTCTTAAAATTTGTGCTCGAGCCGCAGGTGAAAAATGTTTTTTTAACTTTTCTCAAATGACTCCTCGTTGTGTAAATCACGACGAAATTTCTGTTGCAAAATAACGAGAAGAAAAATTACCGAGATATTCGACGATCTAATAATTTTAGCTTTTACTTTGGAATAAAATAAAACGATTTTTTGGCTTTCGCTACTCGTTTTTTTTTTTTCGAAAAACGAAACTCGAATTTTTCCAACTTGCATCCCGCATCTTTCGACTTAACACCTTTGAAATTAATTAAGAAATCTACGCGACGTGAAATAAAGGGAGGGGGGACCTAATTAAAGCTTCGTAAAGGTGAAAATTTAGCGAAATATCGACATTAACCTTTCGCAAAACGGTATTTATAATGGGCCCGCATGAAAACTCACCAAAATATTACTTGGCGTAGATGAAGTTGTAATTTCACTTCGCATCAAAGACTCTGTTGCGTGAAAATTCCCCGACAGATTTCTTTTTGATGTGGAAAAATACCTAAGAATTGTTTTATCATAATAAATTCGATTAAATTTCGTCGCCGGGCGTTTAAATAGCGTCAAACGCGTAAAAAGGTAGCGTATAAATGGCTTCGCGAAAATCTGCTCTTTTTGTCAGAAAAAAAGCACAGCACGCGGGAAATTGTTTTTCTTAACCGCATAAGTGACAAAGAAACGTTACAGATTTAATTTGCTAAGAAATATTAACTTCTAAGTCGTTTCAAAAGGAAAAGTAAGGGGAGAAAACACTCGAGCGTGTTTTTTTTACGAGATTTATAGAAATAGCGGAAGGTAATAAGAGTGAAAAAAATAATATAAATAGAAAAAAAAGCTCGCAAGAAAGCAAAGAGGAGAAAAAAATAAAGATTCATAGAAGATTAGTTCTTTAGAAAAACTGATGAAGTGGCGTTAGCGAAGGGATAATATTATGTCGACGAAAAGTGGATGGATAACTGTTATGTAATATAATAGCGGTTACTCTTTATGTGATACGAATATAATAAAGAACAGATCTCAGTAACGAGTATTTTTTTTTAAAAAGGTCTTTCGTTTGGAAAAATGTTTTTCACTTAAACGCAGCACACACCGAGAGTTCGATGAAGCTCGCTAGATAAATACTCGCTCTATTTCGCCATAATGCTTAACATTATATTCCATCTTTATGTGATTAAACCAATCCATACGCTTTTATCTAAACGATAAATTCTTATAATATCTTTTATATCGCGAATATTCGCCGTCTAGTAAAAATTAGCTTCCATTTATAACTTATTTTCTTTACGTACCGATACGAAATACAAGGAAAAATAGCGACTTTACGACATAGGTAGGGTAAGTCGTATATGCCTTCTTCCATCATGTGTACAGCTCACATATCAAATATAAATGCATTAGAAAATTACACCGGTGAACTGCTTTAGAAATTATATCAAATAGGTGATGTATCGGTTCATGTTATTCCTCGATTTTCCGCAACAACAGACGCGAAACAGAAAAAAAAACGTGCAAGTTTGAACGTGACAAGAATTTCGAAATTGTCTTCGCTAAGTAAAATGAACGACCTGGGTGATAATGAGAATAAACAAACAAATAAATATCGCGCTTAAGTGAAGTTTACATTGATGTATTAGCTAGTTTTTACCCCCCCCCCCTGACTAATTTTATTGCCCTGCTGTGTGCTCGCGTACTTTGATATGAGATGAATTTTCACACCTTTTTGGACATTTCTATAATTGGGGGCTTGCGTTGAAGAATCTTGTACCCCCATGGTACACTTTTTTTTTGAAGAGGAACCCCCTAAAGAACATATTAAAGGAAAATTCGAAAAAGTACAGCAATATCCCAACTTCCACATTTTCAAGAAGCTGCCATTTTTATTGGTGAC
This sequence comes from Maconellicoccus hirsutus, assembly GCA_003261595.1. Classification (NCBI taxonomy): domain Eukaryota; kingdom Metazoa; phylum Arthropoda; class Insecta; order Hemiptera; family Pseudococcidae; genus Maconellicoccus; species Maconellicoccus hirsutus. The sequence goes on from QBDW01004928.1 coordinate 8,935, forward strand.
ATGAGAAAATTATATTTTTTTCGTTAAACATGAATATACGACATATAACACGTTCTGGGAGGAAAAAAGTAATCACCTGAACGGTCATCACATATCAGCCCCACACCTAGTACCATGACAACATCGTGACATTTTACCATAACATGTCATTATTCAGGTCACCATGACATGTCACCCGACATATCACCAAGACATGATCATATGACACTCACGACCATGACATTTATTTTACTTTATCAAAAATTGCAAAATACTCATGGACCATGAATTTTCACCGACGTCTCTTTTCAAAACCATTTTCCCAAAATCAACAATTCATTCAAATCTGAGCTAAACATTCCGGATATCTTAATAAAATGTTTTTCATCTTGAAAATTTACCAACGAAAGGTGTCTTTCAAAGGCTGTTTCATAATTTCACCCCTCTTGATATTTTCGTTGGTTCTTTTATGTGAAAACCAATCTCGAGACGTCGAACTTCTTGAAATTACCCTGCTACGATCCCCATTCGCAATAAAATTATACAAGATGTTTTTACAAAAGTAATAAAACAATGGAAAACAATCTCCATCGAGTTGCGGCATTTATCAAAAAAACAACCCGTTCGAAATAACTCGAAAAAATATCCAATTTATTTCCCCAAAATAAACCTAGAATTTATCGTACGACCAAACGTGACTATGCTTTCGACATTGGGAAAATAAAAGTACCGAACTCGGGACAAAAATTACCAAAATTTGATAGCTATTACTGGTTAAATACAAGTACGTCTTTTACGTCAGATTTTTATTAAAACACGACAAAACCGGCCTTGGCGAAAAGGCAAAATAAAACGACCTTTTACAACCTTCTCGAAATTCCTTTGATTACAAAGTAATTTTATATACGAAGACAGTCGAACCGGGACAATTTCCTATTCCGGAATTACACCACGTAAAAGTCCTCTTACCGGTTCCTGTTTTTATGAAAAAACCCTTATTCGAGTGATTTGCCGTTTCTAACCGCATTATCACGTTTGTCCAAATATCACAAGTTGGAATTTCCTCTCGGAATGTTTCGATTTTTACGTAAGTCAACATTGTTTAATATTTTCTAACGTGGAAATGTTTTTTATGGGGTTTAATTTTAAAAATTATCCGAAGCAGATGTTACAGGGTGGAAAATTCTTATCGTTTTCGCAGCCCATATGCTGTGCACGTTCTCCGAATTTAATTACCTTAAATACATCGTAGTTAACGAGCAGCTAGTTAATTAAAAATATTACCGGAGACGATTTGAAAAATTGCCTCGTCGGAGAAAAGCCCAAACACCGAAGCCCGAAAGATGCGGTGTTCTGTGCGTCACCGCGAGAAATTCACGTTAGCGATCGGGCTATTCCGAAGTGACCAGTACTTCAATGTCATTTACTTGGATCGCAACCTTAACGAGGAAAATATACGTAATTTAGCCTGTACAGTAAAATTCAATTTTCGTTCAAATCCGAGTCGATCATTACGTTACGAGCCTCGTTATATGTTATAAGAATAAAGGGGAAGGGGGAATCTACCAGTCAATCTCACATATCACGTCATTTGTAGACGCGATTCGACTTTTAATACGTGTGAATATTTTGACACCAGTCATCAAACTTCTCCGAGCCCCAAGAGCCCCCAATGAACTAAACGATTGAAACCGATTGATATAGTGCAAACGATCTGCTTGAGTTTCGCGTCAAAGGGTTCTGCGACAAATACGATATTCCCTTGCGATTGCTCGTGGAGCCGATATACGTGCTTATCTACGGCACACGTGTACTCGCGACGTTAATTACGGCCTCGTATCGAGTATTCAGGTAGAAAATTTCAATTATTGCGATTACGTGTCGGCATTAGGATAAATTTGTAAATTAAAACAGCGGCGGATATGAAACCGCGAGTTGGCGATAAAAATATTCTCGCGTTTGGAGTAATTGCAAAGCGTCATTTAAAAATACCGCATTCGTTTCGCCCATGAAACATTTAACACTTTATACGCACGCAGAATGTATCGCGTACACGTGGCAATAAGCGTGGAGAAAAGAGATGAGAGAATTACGATCGAGTAATATTAGACGTAGTAAATAAGCGTTGAAAGAAAATTGACAAAGGTACGCACAACGAAGAGTATCACTCCGTATGTATGTTTAATGTACCAAGCTTAACGAAACATTATGTCGGAATAAATCACCGAGCACCATAAAAACCTTAATTTATCGGAGGCTGTAAATGTACGAGGCAACAGGGTCGGTAGCGAAATGCATGCAACGTTATTTAACGTTTTAACGACGAGAAAAATACAACGAAGAATTGATGAGTTTGTTATAAACTGCAAACATTGTTCGAATATCTCAATCAAAAAGGCCGCGTAATATTGAATCGAAACGAATTTGTACAGTTATAGAATGCGGATTGAAGCGGGGGTGTACTTTTGGGTGAAATTTTAATTAACGAGTATATAGGTTGACGGTACAGCAAAAAGAAGAAAATTATGTACGAAAGGCTTTTTAGCGTCGTTGTTCGAATAAAACGGCGTCCGAAATTATTTAACACTTCAAACATTTCTCGTAGGTTGGTTTCAATGAATAAATTTACTTTACCGCCTTTTAACGTACTCGCCGTAAATAAATTGCAAATTACAATCGTAATTTTTGAGTTGATGTTTTGAAAACTCGCAAAATTGATGTTATGGCGTTTAAATGGGGCTTTTTCATCTTGCAGCGTCGTGTGAGAGAGAGGATTTCGTGAATCGACGTAATTATTTTCGATTATTTTTTTTTTTTTCATTTAGAAAATTTTGATTTTGAAAAAATATAAAATATTTTAGATTGTATTTCCAATTTTTTTGGATTTTTTTTAGTATTTTTTTTTTTTTTAAGGAAAGGTTTAGATACCAATTTTCAAGCAAAGGTTGACGATGTCTCATTTTCACTCATTTTTCTTCACTTCATTGCAAGTTATTCAAAAATTCAACGATGTTGAAAAAATCGTATTATATTTTGAAAAATATTTTAAGCAAAATTTTCAGATTCAATAAGTTTCAAAAATTGATGAACGTTCGGCGAAAAATTATTGAACATGAAACATGATCGTGACGTGTCTATATTTCCGGCTGCTTACTAGCGGCATGTCTTCATTTACGTACTCCTTCGTTCAGGCGATAATTCGAAAAACAAACACGACCGAAGTGCCAAAAGCGTCATCCACAAAGATTTCCTTGCGTGTGATTGAACCTATTCGTTCGTGTTCTTCGAGTTTACTTTTTGCTTTTAGCGCGTTAACATGGAAACGCCGCTAGTATTCAGCGTGAAATCTCAATATCACGCGAAACCTCTTGCTAGTCCGAAGTAAGGTTTGTAGTGGCGAAGTGATGGTGCTCTCTATGACGCGTACTTTACTTTAGGGCAGATACCATGTTCCCAAGTTCTCGTTTTTGTAGATCAAGCCTCTAAAAATCAATCGTACTTGGAATTTTGTCCTAGAGCGGTTTCGTCAAAAAATTGTTAGAATTTTAAATTAAATCTAAAATGATAAAGCTAAATTATTTTCAGTGACTTTTTCAGTAAATTTAATAATTTTAAATTTTTAGCATTGATTTATTTCGTTCATAAAATCTGTTTATTTTAGTTTCAAGGAAAAATTGGATTTATAACGATTAAGTTAAAAAAATCAAAGTAAAAGCTCCTTTTTTAACCATATTTTGTTCGTGAACACTTCACATGATGTATTTCATGGATTCCATTTTGTAGAGAATTTCACGAGCTTCAACTTCAAACTGAACTATTTTTCATGCATAAGCATTTTTAGCTGAATTAAAGTGAAAAACTTCATGATTTATGAATCACCCTATTGCTGAAAAGACGTAACATTTATTTTACGCTTTGACGAGCTGTTGCTGGGAAACTTCCTTTTTAAGGTAATTTTTTTTTGGATGAATTTTGTGAAGAATTTAGTGGTTGTGAATTTTGAACAGATTTATTTTCTTGATTGAACCAGTTTCTGCTTAAATAAAATAAAAATAATTTTTTTGCAAAAAAAAATTGTAAAAAATTTTTTTTGATCAATATCTTTTCATGGCTTCATTTTTTCAAGGGAATTTTAAAGGGTTTAATTTTTTAACCGAACTGTTTTCAGGATTGAACCGGTTTTTACGATGATATAAGCGAAAAACTGATTTTAGGAAGACGAGATTTGCTTAAAAAATTACGAAAAAAATAGCATTTATACTTCGGTAATTTTTTTTTGTAAAATGCATTAAATTCTGCGTATAAATATTATGAGTTTTAATGCTAAATAATCTATTTAATGATTTTTTGATAACAGAATTGATATAGTTTTTGTAAGCTTTTTTCTATATCTTAGTAATCGAAACGGCTTTGAAAAAAATAAGACTTACGTGTTGTCCGGAGCTAAATCTATTTATTATCTCATATCTTTAAAACGTGCTGATCCCAGGAGAAGGCTTGTGAATCCAACACTAATGTCTCTAGTTGTAAAACTGTTTGAAACTGCCACATAATATTTGACGTAGTACTTCGATAAGTTTTCCTTTTGAATTATGAAACAATAGAAATCGTAGTTTTTTGATAAATGAAATATACTTATTGATAGTTTTGTTTTGAGGAAATCTTGCTCGTTAATTTTTATTTACTAATTTGTAATCAATTTGTAATTTTTGAATTTATTTAAGAATTAGTATTTTTAGATGATAAAAATTAATAAAACTTGGACAAAAATTTACACGGAACCAATAAAATTGCATTTAACTTTTTCGAGTATTTTCTAAACTAAAAACGTTTAATTATTCGCAAACAATAAAAAATTCAAAAAAATTGAAAATATTCCTCAACATTAAACGTATCGAACCCCCTCGTTTTATAATTCAATCGCGTACATAAATCTAGAAAAAATGTCAACGAAAGGTACTCACAGTAAATGGAAACACTATTAGTATCATTTATCAAGAGGTTTGTGTTTCACACAGTGAAGAGTCTAAGTAACTTATACGTGTATACAAAGATCATAAACGCTTTATTTCTGCTATCTTAATGCTTTCGATTCATTTATAAGCCATAAGTATTCTTCGTTAAGAGAAAACTTTTGATTGTGTTCGTTTATAAGTTAATACCTACAAAGAGGTGACTTCGGCGTATTTTGTCGTTTGTATGGTGCTAAAATAAATTACAACTTCAAGTCTGAATGTTTCGTTTATCGGCATTGCGACAAAATGACGTAATCGGAGCTTCCGAAGAAGAATGTAGAGTAAACATAGGCTACATCACATCGACTGTAGAAAATTAAATTAATGAAGAAATGAAAATTGATTTGTTGATTGGAATATTCGCGAGGTAATGGTATTTTCCGTCATCGTTTGACAGCTGGAAATTTTCACAATTGTGGAATTTTTTCGCAAACGTACTATTCTTTTTTGTATAAATATTGTATAAGGTTCGCGAGCATAAATGATGAAAGATTTAAATCAAGATAAAAATACCTCGAAAAATACAAACTCGAGGAGTACGATTAAAAGGGGGAAAAATCGCAAATAATTAATTTTTTCCCACGTTGCAAAAAATCTCACAAAAGACGAACTTGTTTTTTCGTCATATTTCGCGAAACGAAAAAAATTACTTTGAGTCAAATTGAAACTCGATTCTGAAAAGTTTTCGAGGAAGATTTAACTACACGAAGGTACGAGTCGACGTTGACCTATAAGAGGATAGGATTTTTAGAGACCTTCGTATGTATTGCTTATCGAACGAGTGAAATTTCCGGTTGTATTGAGCCTACTGCAAAATGATGAAAGTGCGAAAAACTTTCAAAGGTGAGATAGCGACTTCCTAAACGTTCGTGTTAATTTACAACTCCGCTTCTGCGTGATTTTTCGAACTTGACCTTTTGAATTGAATGCTTCGAAAATAGCCCATAATTCGATGCTTAAGGTAGATTTTTCGTAGTATTATTTCGCCATCTTTATAATACGATCTTTTTGCAATTTAAACATCTCGAGGGTATTTGAATAGAAATCTCGAGAGAGTACACAATTTACACAAGTCGCATTTTGAGAAACATTGCTGAAATCTTTCAGACGGTTTTTCAAAATGAGAAAGTTTTAGTTGTATCTTTGGGATTTTCTCACCCGTAAGCTTGATCTGGTTTATGACAAAAGTTACAGACTTTCGGCGTTCGTCTTTCGCCCTTTTTATCCGATCAACGAAACTATGGTTTAGGATTTTCGTATATTATACTCGTACTGCGCTCCTTGCCACTAAATTTATCGTATGTTTGGTAATTTTTCATGTATTAATTCGTTTTTTTGTTTTGTTCATAGGTGAGTACCTTAATTGATGGAAATTTGCACCTTTGAAATGGAAGCAGTAAACGATGGCTGTGGTATGTGATTACATGATGGATCATATTAGTAATTAATGTTCGATTTGCGGTTTAACATCAACAGATCGTATTTCCATTGGCAAAACAGCGTCTAACAGGATTGTTCGGGTATCACAAATAAAAGATATCTTGTTTGCGGTAGTTTTATCGGTTTTCTGAGCTCAAAGGTTTAAAATTACGAATGATGAATTTTTGGGGAAGTTTTATGTCATTGCGAACAAAGAAAAATATGGAGAAACATGTGAGAAAATTTAAAAAGCGGAGGATTTGTTTTTTCAGTTTTATAGCTCCAAGTTTTAACTTTTTTCGTGAGTTTTATATTACTCGATACAATTTCTTCTAAGTTTATACGTTTTTCGAGCTATAAGTATCGAACGCCAATTATAAATTTTGAAACTTTTTTTCTCCCGTAATTTGTTATGTTTTTTCTACGTAGGCTATAATAAATCGATAGCCGAGTTTTTCAACGAGAAAGGAAAAATTAAAGGATTTGGAATATTTATGCGATTTGATGTAGATTATGAACGTTTATGAGTGATTTTGTGGCATTAGCGGAAAATTTTAGTTAATTTGGGTTTTAGCTTCGTTTCTTCTTACTGTCGGAGGGGGGGGGGGTTGTATCAGGTATTATTTTTCTGAAACAGTGAAGAATTTCTGTAATGATAAAAAATGACTTATGAGATAGCTAACTGTAATTTTCTAAAAATGAAAATAATTCGGCTGACGAAACGAAGCGGTCGAAACCAAGCGAGAATCAAGTTTTTAGCTCTATAATCTCACACGGACGTTTTCTGGAGCTTTTTGGAAATCCTTGAAAAATGAAAATCGCGCTGAACCCTCTAGAATTGTTTGAAAACGGAAAATTCCGATACGCGAGGTTAAAGTTGAAGATTTTGGATTTTTTCTCCAATAAACTCGATTTTATTTATTTTACACTTGTAATAAAAATTTCAATAATAATTTTCCAAATTTCGCTTTAAATTATGAAGTGAACCAGGGCAACCAAAATTTGGGTTTCGGGTGTTTTTGATGTGATCTTTTTAAAATGTCAACTCTTGTTTAAATCCAAGTCGGCCAATTGCAAAAATTTTCGCATGTTGTTTTTTTATATTTTTTTTAAATAAGTAAAATTTCCATACGTTACGTTGAAATAATAAAAAAAATGCATTATTTTATTTTAAGAACGTGAAATGTTTGATATTGTGTTTTTTATTTTGCAAAAATTTTATATTTCGTAAAATTCCCTCGATCTCGTTATTTTTCTAGTAAAATTACAATTGCCCTAAAGATACACGTACGTTTATAATTTTGAAAAAATAAATCAAAAATTCGTGGCAAAATTGCAAGATGCTTCCTCTAGGTTTTTTCTAGTTATATTTTTTTTCACCCCGAAATGATTTTTCAGTATAATTTGAAGAAACACTCCTCTTCCTCCGGTTCTGCACGTAGATTTTGTAATCATACCTTTGTTTTCATTTCCTACCAAAAAGTAAAATTTATTCACCCTTGAACTTGGTATGATTCTATTTAGAGTTTAACTCGGTGTTACCATCAGTGACTCAAAAAAGAATTTGCCGTCTGTAGACAAACAATATTCACTCCCTTCCCCTTCCTTTCACAAAAAATCCATTTTTGTAAATTTTTAGAATTTTTTGATATTTGGCGAATACAGGGTATCTAACAGGTGGCAAAAATTGTGAAGGTAGTGAATTTTATCAAAAAGTAGTGCAAGAATGGAAACACCCGAAGACGCGAAATATTTTTGAAAAAATCACTCAAAAATTCTTCGTTTTCCATAAATGACCGGCAATTTTTTATGAATTGGCAGCACTGTCGAAATATGTGACGTCATGTATATTTTTTTAAATTAATCATTAATGCATTTATTTTTTATAATTTCAGTTTGATTTTTTTTCAATTATAAATTTTCTTCTAATCTAAAATTTGACTTCGTTGATGCGGTGAGAGGAGGAGGGGGTGAAATTAAGAGGTTCTAGAAAATTTGGAAAACAGGTAGTGAAAGCACAATGATTTTTCAAAGAAAACCCGCTACAAAATTTTCATCGGAATTTCTACACCGAATACACCTCGGATCGAGAACAAGGCCGGATTTCAACGCGCCGGAGAAATCAGTCGCGATTACTCTTGACAGCGGATTTTCATGTAAAAAGAAAAAAAATTGAATAAAATAGGTCTACTTTTTTTTCCAAGCGGTAATTGCATTCAACGCGGCGCAATGACTGCGCCTGTTATTCTCATCGGAGACGCGTACGATGAATTTCCATTACTCTGTCGCTAATGTGTCGAGAGCGCTGTTCGTTGTTTTAATAAAATTAAAATGAAAATTAATGCGAAGAGAGTGAAAAAAAAAGCGGAAAAATTCGCGCCGAGTAGTAAAACACCGTACGTTGAAAACGATAACACCGAACGTGTTAGCGTATTTACATTTCGCAATATATAAAATTAGTATAGTTAATGGGCGTTGCATGTCCGGGTATTATTTACTACAGGGATTAATCGATACCCTCGAGGAATTTATGGTGAAATTTTACGCCGAAATTTAGCTCTGTATGAAGGAATTAGCTTGTGCAAGTGTTTGAGGTTTATATGGTGAAGATTCCGATATCTTGGAAGACCTGGTATGCCATCAATCATCGTTTGGAAATCGAAAGGTGTACAGGATGGAGGTGTGAGGTGGGGAAAATGATCAAATTTGAATATAAGCAGCCTTGTTTGAAATTTGGATTTTTGCATAATACGAGCATGTACATTTTATCGAGTAAAATATAAAATCCTCCATTTGCTGAAGTCTGAGGCAAACGAAACACCGAGTCAATTTTTTATCTTCACTAAAATGCACTTTTTATACAAAAATAGCTGGAAACGGCGGCAAAAAAAATGTAAATTTAAATAAATTAGATTTTACGCCCGAAGATTTTTTTGACATGGCTCACCAAAACGAAAGTAACGAGTATTCTATTTATTCGGCTGCAAAAGAATAACATCTCTTTCTCGTTTACTACAATACTGTTTGTAGAGCGTACGGGCCAAATATCGTGTGGTTGGATTGTTTTCTATATATGAAAGAACAATGGCGGTACTGCGGTAGCAGTGGCAAAGGCGGCGAGAAAAGGCAGAGAAAGGGATTTTATTTGGTTGTATCTTAGTTCGGTCGTACTGTATATTTTGCTTTCGGCTATCGCAATTCGCGTCGTCGTCTTTGCTCAACAACAATGAAACTATACTTGTGTGCAATTACAATGGTTGCTTGATAAATTTTGCGCTTATTTCGTGTTCCCTTTTGACAACGGATATTGTTTTGCTTTTCGTCTCTGGTATATTTACCGTTAACGGGGGCCAAGTCTGGAAAAAATTGCCAGCGTTGGTGGGAAAAGCGTCGAGGTGTGTTAAGATTGAAGTCTTCGGTAGATGATTTCCTTTGTGTACCTCATACGACCAAGGAACTCGAATTCGTTATGATTTACCGGGCGTATACACTCGTAATCTTCGAGATGTGGAAATTTTCCAGTAATGTAGTCAAGAGGTCGTTACTGTTTTCATCGAAATCACTTCCTGTCCTTTTACGATCGCGTAGAGATTTTGTAATTATCGTTCGAGGAATGAGTAAAACGCTGTTGAAGGAATTTTCAAGCGGGTGATGCAATTTAATCTCGATGTCGATGCAGAAATTAATTTCGTCTTTTTTCGAGATTTCACTCAGACGAGTAATGATGGGGTTCATTTGAGTAGATGGTTTTTTTTATACTTTGATGCGTTGCGTTTTTCCTTCTATTTTTCGTATAGATGGTTTTGAGCGGATTTCCCTAGAGGTACGGAGACTATTGTTGAGTTGAGGGACTATTTTAGAGTTTCTTGATTTTTTTATAAGGAAGAATCTTCTATCCTTGAAAATTCATTTAAATTACGATATATGTATTTGCTTAAAATTTAATAAAATTTGTCCAGGTAGTTTAAATAAGGTGAAAAATTTGCTTAGGAATTCTTAAAAATTGGTTAAAATTGCTCGAAATCGCACAAAATTGACAAAATGTTGGTGAAATCGTTCAAAATGGTTCAGTATTTGTTCAAAATTGCATAAAAGTTGTACGAAACGATTAAAAATTGAGAAGGATTTTGGTGAAAATTGTAAAAAACCATCAAAATGTTTTTGAAAGTGTTCAAAATCCACCAAAATTTGGGTAAAATTGCTTAAAATTACTCAAAATTGTTTAAAATTGTTCAATATTTTCTCACAATTACATTAAAACTGTTTAAACGTTGTTAAAATAGTTGCGATTTTATCAAAATTTGTTTAAATTTGCGCAAAACTACGCAAAATTGTTGAAATGTTATTGAAATTTTGTAAAATTGTTCAATACTTGCTCAAAATTGCATAAAAACTGTCAAAATATTAAAATAGTTTAGAATCGATCGAAACTCGTTGGAAGTTTCACAAAATTATCATAATTGTTGTTAAAATACAACAATTTGATGATTTTTTTTTTCAAATTTAACCAAATTTTTTATTAATTTAATCGTTTTGCGCAAGTTTTGTGCAAATTTGCGTTAATATTAATCAAACTTTTATTAATTTTAACGGCATTTCAACAATTTTTGTGAAATTTTGAGCAACCATTGAGCAACTTTAAACAATTTTAACAACATTTTGACGGTTTTTTTGTTACAATTTCAACCATATTTTTTATTAATTTAATCGTTTCGCACAACTTTTGTGCAGTTTTAAGCAAACATTAAACTAACTAATCAATTTTAATATCATTTGTCAGTTTTTTTGAAATTTTTAGCAAATTTTGAAATATTTTAAACAAGTTTTTAATCAATTTTGAACTATTTTATCGACATTTTGACAATTTTTTGCAATTCTAAATAACTTTTTACAATTTTAACATAATTTTGACACTTTTTGTGCAATTTTTACCAAATTTTTCTTTAATGTAATCGTTTTGGGCAACTTTTATGCAATTTTACTCAAATTTTGATCAGTTTTGTATAACAACTTTTTGATAGTTTTTGCTACTTGAACCAATTTTTTTTTAACTTCGAATTTTTGAGAAAACACACTTTACACGATCGTTAGTCTTTTCTAAAAATTTACTCAATTCTTTTTAATAATTATTTTATATTTTTAATGGAATTTTGATATGTTTGGTGTGTGAAAATTCGCGAAAAATCGGGAAGTAAACTTGGGCAGTTGAAATTTCAATTACGGGATCTTTCAAGATGACCTTTTGTGAAATCCAAATCCCATTCAATGTCAAGAACTTCTCGATTGTAACAAAGTATACGATTTCTGTGGTTTCTCTTCGGTTCGTCTCGTTCTATTTGTTATTTTTTCGTAGAACTTTCCTATAGAACCGAAAACGAGGAAAATCCGGCCATTTTTACGGATTTACTGGTTCACATTCTAGTCTTGAATTTTTTGTTGTGACGCGTCGCTACCGTTTGCATCCCGTAGGCGAATCTGGAGTGTTGGCAAAAGTGACGTTTATTTACATTGCGCGTGAAAGCAAGCTTCCTTCTTTTCTTTTTCACTTTGCTGCTACATTTAGAGAATTATGTAACGGTATCCCTCGTTAAAAAATAACTTTACTGGAGAATTAATGAAAAGCTCGACGAAAGTTTTCGTTGATTCATTCTTTTATTTATTTGTATCGCATTACGAGCGAAGCGCGCGTTTGTCGTGAAATGTATACTTCGTAGGTTCACTTTTTCGCGATTCTTTTTCCTTATTTTTTCAGACGGCGTTTTCGTATCGTCTTTTTAAAATGATTAATTTACGTTTAATGATTTATCGGCGTAGTTTCCTTATTCTTTCGAGTCAACACTGGTTTAAAATTCTTGCAACGATTCGTAAATTTGATTGTTTTATTTGCCTCGCAGCTGGAGACGGATGGTGGATTACGTGTGTAAGATTTGGCGCGGTTTTTCATTCGATATGATTTGAATTTAGAAACGTGTCTGGAAGAATAAGAAAGGTAAACGGAAGTCGAGGAAATGTATTCGATAAAAATAAAGTATACCGAAGGCGTTTCAATTATATTAACGTGGTTTTTTATCAACGTAAATATAATAAGCGCTTTAATAATGGTATTTTAAAAGAACTTGTTACTGGACGATTGCGGTTCCGATTACGTTACGTATCCTTTCAACTGGCATTGTTATTTTACTGTTTTCTCGATTTTTTTTACCCCTGCTTTGGCCGCGCATATTCTGGTTGGCTAGATATATTTTCATGTTGCGGTTTCGTCGAAGACGAGATAATTTTTCAACGGTGTGGCTGGTTATCTTTCTGGTAATTTCATCGGAAGAGGCTGCGTAGCGCTTTGTGATCCCTTTTTCTTCGTATTCTTACGGTCAGTAGGCTTAACTGGTGAGAGCTTTCGTTGTGACCCCTTGAAATTAATAGTACCAGCGGTTTGAGTTTTTATTCACGTGATTATTTCACTTTGTGCGAGAAGCGGGGATGTTTATAGCTTTTTTTAAACCTTCGATCGAACTACCACGTGCCAACGTGGCGGAATTTTCCTCGGCGAAATTTTCAATCAAGTATCAATTTAGGGAACTTTTCATAAACCACACATCAGACTATTTTGCGAGACGCTGAAATGATTTCAAACATAAAATTACTTTTTTTCGCACCGACATCGTTGAAATTGAAAGAATAAGGAAGCGAAGAAAAATACAAATTTCGAGCTCGAATGCGCGAACTGCGGTATCACTCAATGGAATTTCGATAACTGTGCGTGTGTTTATCTATAGCGACATCGCGCAGTCATTTATAACGCTTGCACCCTTCTTTGGCGGTACTTTTATCAGTATTAAATGCTTAAAAGCTCCAATCGAAATTTATAACTACGCAAGTCGTATGGTGCGGCGGACCTGAAGTTAAATGAAGTATTTTTTCGTTCGCTTTCATATCTCTTGAATACGATAAGAGGTTGATATATTTTTCGTTTTTTTTTTTGTATAAATATTTCGCAGCGTGGTAATGTGACGATAAATCGTGTTGATTAGGCGAATATTATTGTGCAGATTTGGCTAAAATATGGCCCGCGGATTCGTCAAAATGGGGTGGCAAGGGGGGCTACTTTTCTTAGGGCATGGTTTCCTTGTAGGACCTGGAAATTTTCAAGCTATTCGATATAGGCAATTTTTCATCATTTTTTTCTGGTAATATTTTGCCCAAATGGAGGAGGAGGCCCAAGACATTTGTCGTGGGGCCCATTTTTGCTCTCAGCGATTCTGGCGATCAAGAGTCAGCATTCAATTTATTCCAAAATTGGCGTTGAGGTTGCAAAATCGAGGAAAAAATCGCGGTTCTTCAAGGAACTTGAAGCTTCGCCCATGATCAAACTTATACTACAATCATAATGAATTCTCATACTTAAATTGTTTTTTGAACGATAATATACGAAACGTTAAAAAATATACGTGCCGAATTCTCGGGCACGTTTCGAAATGACAATATCGGCGCCAATATTATTTCGCTCATAACCGTAGATATGTAACAGCGGTAATTTACGCGTGAAAAATACCCAGCATCGTCGTTCGCCGGAAAACGTATTGCGTTGTTGAGGAAGCAGCACGTTAGACGAGATGGAATTCATTTATTTTGGCTTTTTTCCGAATCCCACTCGCTGCGAGGTGACTCGAGGAGGCGTGTTGGCGTTTCCCTGCAAAAATTTCTCTCGAGTGATGAGACCCCCGAGGACACCGAGGCGAAGATTGATTGAAGTACGCGAATTTTTACAAAATTACGAGAATTTTTTTGCCTTGAGATTATCGTGAGGGAGACGTTGATTTTGATAGTGTTGTTGGTACGATGAGGTGAATGGGTGCGGGAGAGGGGCAAAGATGAGTTGAATTATATTGTTGAATGTTTGACGCTCAAAGAAGCATAAATTTTGTTTTTATCAGTTTTTTTTTCATTTGTTTATTTACTGTCGCAAAAGCTTAAATTACGGGTATGAATTTATTAAGATCATTTTTTGAAGAAAAACGTCTTGAAAAAATTCTGGGGGAAGGGAGAATAACCTTATGGGCTGTTTGATCATTTTATTTGAATTTTGAAAATGTAAGTTTGTCAAAAGATATAAAATTACAAAAACCTCTTTTCCGATGGATTTTTTTTTCAACTTGAACGTTTAAAATAAAATTCACCGAAAGTACTTACAATGCAAAAATTTCTCAATAAAATTAACAAAAAATTTAAATGTTGTAAAATCGAGAATAAAAATGAAAATAACAATATTTCAAAATTATAACTTTTTTTGAAATTTTTTCACTTTTTGTGAACCCTCTCCCTCCCATTTTCTACTTCTTAAAATAATTTTTCACACTTGATGGAAAATTCCAGCAATTTTCTGAAATTTACGAAATCATGTTATAGAAGTTTAATTCATCGTGAGAGTTTTTTCGACGGGAACCTTTTTTAAATTTTATTTTACCAGCTGAATAAGAAATCCTTTTAAATGAAAATATAAGAATCTCATTTCTTGGTGGATTATTTTCATATTTTTACAGTTTGAAGTTAATTACGAAAACAGATTATTTTTAAATTAATCCAACGACGTTTTTTCGTCGCAGAAATTTCGCTTCGAAAGACATAAAACGCCTCGTTTTTCAAAATTTTATCGAATAATTTCTCAAACATATTTCGTTCAGGACGTTAAGGGAGAAAAAAGCTCAACAAAAGATTAATGTCGTTTTTCCAAAAGCAAGAAAAAATATGCGAAAATAAAGCACGATAAATATTTGAAATTTCGGCCGTTAATAACTTTAATCTCGACTCGATTATTGGAATGGAAACTTGAAAGGTGGAGTTGGAAAAAAAGGAATTAAAAAAGACGCAACGTTAATGCTACACAATTTAGAGGAAGAAAAATGGTTTGTTGGAAATTTAGGATTTTATTTTCGTCGAAAATATCGATAAAGCATTTAGAAAATTTACCAATTGAAACCCTCCACGTTTCATTTTTCTACCCTTTTGTATGCAAATACAGGAAATGTGTACCGACAATACGCTTTGTAAATATTCTACTCGAAACATCCGTTGTTTCGATAGGAAATGTGCTGTTCCCATCAAGGTGTACCTTATAGTCGAACAAATTACTCGTATTTCCGACGTTTACATTCGTGTACCAATGATGTATACGTGGCCTGTATAATGTCCAATGTCCACCTACGCATGCTTATTTACTCGTGCGAAGTCATGTAACCAATTTGATCGACAATCGAAGCCAGGTTTATTCGTCTCGAGAATGGAACTAAATATTGGTGAGATTCTCGTAGTAAATGCGTGCGAAAAATACCAAAAAAGCAACTAGTACAGGTAGACTATTAAAAAAAGGAATTTCTTGGCGATAAAATACTGCCTAGCAAAAGGAAAAAAAATGCTTGCGGAAAAGAGTCATAAATACGAGATACAAGTATGCCAGAAATGAACACGCGAAATAAAGCTAAAAATTAAATTGTTTGGAATTGCGATTTTCCATATTTCGTTGAGCATTAGCCTTCTCTAAAAGAGGATCCATCCCTAGTATGGACCCATTTCGGTATTTCGAAAGATAAATCGCGATCCTGAAAGTTTATCGATTTGGCGACGTATCTCGAAGGCGCGGGTGCTAACGATCATGGAAGCCGCGAAAATGGACGGACGTGTAGATACCGACGAAAGGGAGAAGTACGATAAAAGGTTAAATATTATCGACGTGTTGGTAAACGCAAGAGACGCGATCAGGTGTGAAAAACGATAAGTAACGAGGAGAATGGTTGTCGAAAGATAACGGGTATGAAAGCCAAGAGAAATGCCGCTACCGGTGCACTCGAGACTAACGAAATAAAATTGTTAACTAGTTAAACGAAAGAGTGGAGGGGTGAATTTGCGGAGACAGTGCGGAGTTTCCTGCCTCATGGTGCGGTTTTTTCCGTCGGCAGTTTTTTCTCCTTGGTCTCGAACCAACGCCACATTTTGTAATTACGTAGGCTGGAAAAATTTATTAATCTGAAACGATTCGGATATAATTAGCGAGCATTAAAAATATATAATTTATTCAGCCGCCTTTAAACGTTAAAACCGAGTTTCGTCGGAATTATCACCTTAATTTTGAGACCGAGGTTCGCCTTAGTGGCCTTAGCAGCCATCAAAAGCAGTACAATATTTTTGATAATATATAAGGCCAGAGTTAGCGGAAATATCGCAAGAAATTGCTCCCGACGATAAGGGTCTTTTAAATTGTCAAATTTATTAACTTTAAATTACTTTATTCCGAATATCGCAAGCGCGTGAAGCGAATATCCGAGTAATTGGCTCGTGTTAGTTGATCGTTTGCCAAAATTTAGACCATTTATCAGTTTTCCTTCGATCCGCGTCGAAATATTAATTTTACGTTGCGTCGCCATCGCCTCGATGTTGGGACTCGTGAAGGACGATTACAGGCATTTTCGCTTTTTAACCTCGTAGATGAAGATTGATGGTTGGGGGTTTTATTGTTATTTAGTGGCGTGTGATTGACTAAATCCCGGGATTGAATTCCAACCAAGTGGGATTATTAGATGAGGGGGGTTTCCGAGGTACTAAGTATGTTTTATGCCTTTTTTCATTGTTTTTTTTTTCAATTGGATTTTTTTTTTCGTTTTTACATAGAAAATTCTTTGAAATAATATTTTTTTTAATTTTATATTTTATTTTTCTAATGCGTAATTTTATTGATGAAGGGATCAAGATTTGTGAATATATGATTTTTATTTTTTTTAATGATTAAAAAAATAAAATTCCAATAAAAAAATATTTTAATCAATTAACAAAATGGTTTAAATTAATTGATTAAATTTAATTAAATTTCAAAAAAGTAGTTTTTTTAATTTCTCAGAACTAAAACAAAACCGATTGATTAATTAATTTGTTCTTAATTTAATAAGTTAGTTAGTATTAAAAAATTCATGATGAAATAATACTTTTTGTAAATATATTTAAAAAATTCTTTTTGGCCTTGTTTTTTGTCGAAGTAAATGACACTTCATTATTCAAAAATCGCAACAGGATTATTCTCCTTTTGGCTAATACGATCAAATAAAAGACCACAAGCTTTCCACGAGGCGTATAACTTAAACTGGAAATTTCACGAAATGATAAAGCGTGGAAATATAATTGAAAATTACCCGCGAAGGGTCCATAAAATCTCTTAATATCTGACGCAGAGCTGACGAATTTCCTAACAAATGATAGTATTAGTCGAAGACCTTTTTATGCGGCCGCTTATTAGGGTTATTTTGTAAAATATCCTTATTATTCGTATATACGTACATAAAAGTTACCAGGCTTTATGGGTTTTTTAGAAATCGTCCGCAACATCGCGGTATTATAATTCTTGACCATTTTAGTATATTCGTTTGTTGGTTCGGCGAATTTGTGTAGTTATTTTATAATTATCATATCGTTATGGCTTTGTGTTTCGTATTATGGTTTCCTGTCGTTTTGTGGGCGCTTGAAAAGGGTTTCTTGGGAAAATGAGCTGAAGGAGGCGGGGGGAGGCAACGTGATGCTTATGGGGTTGCGTAATTTTTTGTGGAGGAAATTTTAGCAAGATTTTTGCTTCTTTTTGAGATTGAGGAGGTGAATTTCGCATGTTTGGAAAACACTACGAGTTCGTGTATCGAGTAAATTGGCAATTTGTATGGTTTATTTTGATATATTCGCAGAAAATAGGTATTTCGGAGTACGAAGAGCGTTTTGGGGATGGAACGATCTACGGCACTTGTCATTTTGCAAATATTACAAGTTTTTTCGCTCATTTTATTCGAATCGAGCAGGTATATGAGAAATTGAAAACCGAATTGTTTTATTTAGTGAAATCGAAACGCTGTGAGACGGTGTTTTTTTTCACTGGTGCTAGTCAGCGATAACGATACGGATAAGTAGTGGAAATCTCGTCTATCGGAAAATATCATGTTTGCGAACAGAGTTGGCTTTGGGATATTGCTTTTTGAAACACGGTGTTGTGCACGGTTACAAAATGATGTTTTTATTTCGCATCGATCAGAGTAAATTTAGAATGTGTTACGAGACGAATGCGCGCTTTCCCACGAAATTTTCGACGATCGGTGAAAAAAGATTTACGTCGGGTTTGTTTATCAACATTCGAATCAATTTTGGATTTTTCGTCTCGCGTTGCAAGTTCAATTGTCGTAATCCTCGACACGTGCATGTGGTTTCTTGGATTTCGTGTTGAGTTGTCAAATGGCATCTGTGTGATTATTGAAAAATAAATCAAAATAAAAATATCAGATATTGGTAAATTTTCCATTACTTCGGTACTTTGAGCCATTTGGGACTTGACCTTACATCTTTTGTATCGAACAGGGTAAACGATGTTAACCGCAGGTCACAAATCATCGTAAGGCCTACTTTAAACTACATCACCGGTATCGGAGTAAAATTATGAGATTACAGAACTTGGCTAATGCACGATAAACTCGTTCATAATTTATATGGCGATTATGGTAAGCCACGACGTAAACCTTTGAGCATATAGGTGCCAGTTAGCCTGGGAGTTCTTTTTGGTGGAATATCTAGAAAATGCCAATTTTTCGGCAACATCTCGAATTTCCGTCGCCGTTTCAATTAAAACGTGGCGACGTTTTCAACCGCGCGTTATAAATTAAAAAAGAGAAAAATTACACGCTTTATTCGTTTGGTTTACTTTTCCAAAAAAAAAAAAAAAAGCGTACAAAAGAAAACGAAAACTCATTTGGTTTTTTCACTTCATTTTACTCTCGCCGAATCTCCGAAAAAAAAATAAAAATGATAAGAAAACGCGTAGAAAATCATTCCGAGCATTCAAAAGGCCACGAACTAAAATGTTGAAACGCTGTCATCTTAATAGAAACGCGCCAAAATGTCTCCGAAGTCGAAATCGAAGACAAAAAAATATAAAATGAAAAATAACACCTGTCGTAAGATTGAATATTCGGCTGGATTATTCTTTCGAATTGAATTACTTTTTCCATTGCGTCCTCGGTGCGTCGGCAATAGACGCAAATGCCCATTTGAAGGAGAAAACAACCGTGTACGAGACGTGGCGACAATTGAAAAGCTGTCAGAATTAGTAACGATTTGTTATACTTGTTTTACGAGTTGCGACGAAGTGACGTAATGTTTTTTACATCGTTGGAAAAAGCAAATGATAAAGGTTTCAAAAACGTTCGCGTCTTTTACCCTTTAATGAATCGGAAAATCGATGAATATTCGGGTGGATTTTTTTTGTGTAATGCGTTCTTGACGACGCGATTTGAAACGGTGTGTCGCGTCGGATATGTGTGCGTGAATGAAGACGAATATGTAGTTCCCAAAGTGGTCGATTTACGAATTTATGCTTTTGTCGGTGGGTAAGGTAAGGTGGAATGTTTATGAAACGACGTCTTGAATTTTACGTTGAAAAGGTTTATAAAGAAACTCTTTTTTATTATTTCGTCGTCACATGTATTCATGTTTTGACACGTGTCGATATTCGTCGTGAAAAGTAGCTGTGAAAATGACGAGATTTTGACACGTGTGCAAACAGCGTTCAATGAAAGTGACATCGAATCGAAACAAGCCGATTGTTTGGACCGGTACGATGAAAATAATTTGCCAGTTTTAGGATCTTTTAGAATTTCTGTACAATACGAGTACATGTATAAATTTTGGAAGATTCGTTTACCTCGATTTTTGACTAGTGTAATGTAACATACGACGAGGGTTGTTTAAATTTCAATTAGTGTTGTCTAATTCGTCGTAAATTTCATTTTTGGCGAGTTTTGTTTATTGCTTGACACGTGTCGTTTTATTAGGACACGTGTCATTTAAATATTGACACGTGTTATTCAATGTACGACACAAGTTGCTTAAATCTGAATCGTTTGATTTGCCGTACATTAATTTCTAGCAATTTTTGTTGATTTTTGACACGTGTCATTTTATTATAACACGTGTTATTTAAATATTGGCACATGTTATATTATCCACGATACGAGTTGCTTGAATTTTAACTGGTATCGTTTGATTTGTCGTATGTTGAATTAATGCAATTTTTTCATTGCTTGACACGTGTTATTTTACTGGAACACGTGTCATTCATATATTGACACATGTCTTTGACTTCTGATTTTGGAATTTTGCTTGCGTTTTTGAATTTCAACCACGTGTTATTTAATAACTGACGCGTGTAATTAAGATTATAACACATTATTACCACTTTCAGGTTATGTTAATTTCTCCACTTGTCTCCTTCGAAGTGCAATTTATGCCATTCGGAATACGTCACGTGTCAATCAATTTCAAACACGTGGCTTTCTGTATGCTTACAAAGTAGTGATTAATATTTAATTTTTAACCCGTTATTTGGTTTTTGACAGGTATGATGGTTATTTTAATTTGTGTGATTTTATTTTTGGTGACATCTGACGCGTAATTCTTGCATAGATTTTTTTTTTAATTTGACAAGTGTTATTTAGCCAAAATTAAATGATTTTTTTTCGTCATAAATGACGATTTTTTTCTGCGACGTTGAAGTGGTGAATTTCGGAACACGTGTCACCTCAGTTTTAAATTTTGTCTTTTTATACGTATATAAAAATCAAACACTTGATTAGAATTATGACATAATTAAACCTGTCAACCTGTGACACGTGTCACGGCACATTTATCGCATTGTTTTTTCTATTATATAGCAATGGAGATCTACCTATTATATTAAACTGGATTGTGGTTGCCTAACGTATACATCACTGCTCCACCCTTCCTTTTTAAATTTCCTCCCATTACACGAAATTTCAATTGATTACGGAATCGTTCCGGCGATGAATTAATAAACGGTTTCGTTTCGAGCAAACTTTAAAATTCGTCAGAATGAATTCGTATAGCTGAAAAACACTCAAAAGTAAAAGCATTTACGAAACTACGACCATTGTATCCCCATCTTCTCGTTGTAGTTGGCGTTAAAACGAAAGGAGGTGTAAGATGTACATCGTCGATACAGGTACACCGCGCATTAGTCCGAAGGCAAGGCTTGTAAGGGTTTCTTACTAGGACGACCTTAGTACCTTTTCAAGGCTTAAAATGTATAATTGATTGGTAAATGTTAAGCATGTGTTTGCATTCACATGGCAATACGTGCTACGGTTAAGGAAAACGAAACACGGTTGTTTTCTCGGACCACGATTGTTGGGATAATTTCTAAGCACTTTGCGATGACATTTTGTGTGGGTAAACCAAAGGCGCTTGTTTTTGTTTTTCCTAAATTGCGATACTTCTGATGACTTTGATGAAATTACGCATATTTTCTTGTTGACAATAAAGCTCGTTTTTTTCGATTTCTGTTCTCGAGGCGAATTTTCATCGGGTTTTTATGTTCAATGAATTTCACAAATCTGATTAGTGTATCTGTTTCGTCGAATTGTCGTGTCACAAGCGGAAGTTACGTGTGTAGAAGTTCCGGCATCACGAGAAAAATCAATACAAAAAACAAATTCCTTTCGAGTAAATTATTTCGCAAAAACTGTCGACAAACGTAATGTTGAATTTGTAATTTGTTTCTCGCATTATATTTTGATTTTTGCCGTTGTCACGTGTCATTTCAAAACGTTGCACCGCGTAGACAAAGAATTTCGAAACGTGGAAAAAGGTAATGCCGCTTGTCACACGATACGTTTGCGAATGAAGGGCGAATCCAGCGAGGGGGTCCGGTTTTATACGTGTATTTCCGCCCCGAAGTCTACGCGTCGCTGAAGAAATTGCTCCGAATAAAAACTTGGCCGATATTAAAAGCGTCACGGTTTTTGGTAAGTTTTCAAAAACACACGACCTGTGATACGCTCGCGTCAAAATGCTTTTTATAAGTGAAAACTTCGCAAAACAAACCGCAAATGTCGTTTGTGAACTCCGCGTATTTTTTCAATGTACCTTCGCGTCGTACAAAGTTGTGTATATTTTTTCAAACGCAGACGTCGCATTGGGGTTTTTTCAACTTCCACGCGATGTGTAACATCGAATTTCGCGCACAAGCCGCGTGTACTATGCCATCTGCGAAGTTACCATATACTTTGCAAGTCAGCGAAAATGTAATACGGCTTTATTAAAAAAAAACAGCGTTGTAATGGTTTGTGTACCATTTTATACGATACAGCGGTTGTGCAGTTTTAATTCCTCCCCCTTCGATTAACGGCCGTATCGGTTTTGTGACCATATGCACTCGTGGTGTTTTATTTGTAAAAATAATTGAGAAATATTTCGAAAATTTTTTTAAATTTTATTAAAACATAGTTTTGGATGGATTTTTAATGTTCTGTATTCGATTCGATGGTCCTGTGAATTGAATAAGTACTATAGATGTCTTAATTTGAACCGAATAACGTAAACTTCTGTCAGCATAGTTTAATTACATATTCAAATTCATTTTCGCGGTTTAATTTATTATAATTTAATTGAAAAATCTCAAGCAGCGTATTCAATTAGTAAGCGAGATGAATTGGAATTTTGAATATTATTGCCAAAATCAAAATAACGTTAGGTGGTGCGAGGGAAGGGAGGGAGGGTTAACGTATTAAGAAAGTTGTAGCATAACCGCTCATAATAAATTGGAACTTGGACATCCCTTTTTAAAGTATCTGGTTTTTCAAAAATACGTCCCACTTTTGAAGATAACATCATTATCAGAAAATTTTTTGTTAAAAAACGTAGCAAAATACGTTATTAGTCACTTTTATTAGAGAAATTTTTCAATTAGGTAAACCTTTTTCCAAATTTTGGCTCATTTATTTGACTCAAATTATGGGCTAGGTTCAAATAAGAGTTTAGGGCTTTTTAGTTTAACCAGAGCAGTGGATGAGGGGAAGGGGCAAAAGGGGCACGGGCAAAAGGGACACTTTATCCTAACCCCAGCTTTCCTCTGAAAGGACCTGGAAATTTTGAAATAATTTGATACCATAGGAAATTTTTACCTATTTCGTTCAGTTTAATCATTCACATCTCTTGCTTTGTTGTTGTAATCTGCATACTACATCGATTAAAAATTTTTTTTTGCTGTATCAATTGGAAAAGAAGGGGAGAGGATTTAGGTAGTAAACCTCTTCTCAATTCTTAAAATATCTTAATTATCATACGATTTGATTTAAAAATTGTAGAAACTTACGTAAAATGTTGTTAAAAGCACCATCAACTTTACGTCAGCGTCATAATTTTCTCCCCCCTCTATTGAAATAATTTTACAGTAGATTTTATGCGAAAAAGCACCAAACAAAGTTTAAAATTTTATAGTATTTTTGTGATAAAACTTTAAAATTTATTCCTTTGCATTACTCATCAGGCGATTTCATTTTTTTGTTTTTTCAATTTTTAAAATTTGAGTTGGTATACTGTAGTTGAAGAAATTGTATATTGCCCCACTCCTCCGTTGTAGTACTGGTTTTTCTGGTCCAATTCGAACTAAATATTAAAATATATCATTGAGAGGTCACGAGGAATGAGGGACGGATATGAGAAAAAATTAGAGCTAAATAAAAATGTTTTTTTTTTTTAAATTATGCAGCGTTTATATGATCGATTAATTTTGTTTTAATTTTTGTTTCAGGTGAGTACGAATTCGTTTAAATGTGAAATGCTGATTTTCGGTTTTTCAGAAATATTAATCCATTTTCCAGGTAATAATAATGAATATTTTTGAATAAGTCAGTCGTTTATATGTATGAATTGAATTTTCATATAGATTCGATTTCATGAGAAATAATCCACAATAATTATTTCTTCACGTTATGAATGTTATTACGAAAGTCATGCGACGAATATTTCGAACACCCTGTCCACGCAGGTCGTAACGTAAATCAACGATCTAATTTTTCAACCTACTTCCCATTGTATTCGTTGTTCAATTAACAAACTCGCGTACAATTTACATGAAATCAAAAGCAAAACTTCTATTCATTTCACAAACGGCGAAAATACGCCAAAAAAGGAAAGATTTCGTTAAAATGAAAACAGCAGCTAAAAGAAACATTTTGGAAGTCGTTACAGCTTACACGGGTCTACCAAGAGCCCCGGCTTGGAAAAAATTCCGCTTTTAGGAAATTAAAATTCTTACATAAAGTTTAACCATTTCGAAGGACGGGCGGGTATCGGGGTAGAATTCTCGACATGGCGAATGTAGACGGACCGCATGTAACGAAATGCTGGTTTTCACAACAGATTCGACCCATTTTGCGTACTCGATCTGGCAATATACAAAAACCTACTCGAATACGCCAAATTTGATTCAGTTTAAGCAAATCTACAAAAGTTGAAAAATCATTGGATTTATTACAAAGTACAAAGAAAACAAGATCGGAGTTAATTTTCGCATAAATAACATCGTTTAAAAGTTCATTTTATTACAGTAAATTAGCCTTTTTTTTTCAATGCTCAACGCAACGATTCCAAAAGGAGTTATAATCTGCGAAAACAATAAATTAAAAACTACGCGAGTAGAAAATTCTTCTATAATAATGAAAAACGAACGTAATGAAGAGTAAAAAGTTAACGAAGATAAATTTGAAATTAATGAAAATAATGGCAAAGAAATTGAAAATGGGAAAAAAAACTAATATAAAAACCGATGAACAAAAAGAAATACCAGTTGAACTATTTTAAAAGAATCTCGCTAATAACGGAAGGTTGAACATCGGTGGGGAGGGGAAATGATGAGCATGAAAAAATATTCCAAAAGCTCCCTCCGTCGGTGTTTTTTTCTCGCCGAAAAAGAGACGACTTTTCATTTGAAAGTACTGCAAAAAGTAAAACTTTCTACACGACGAGATCATCTCCATTTAACGCACTTCACTACTCGGAACAAAAAGTTTCAAGATGGGTGAGATTCGAAAAACATCGCTAATTTGAAAAGTTTAGCGAAGTTTTTGATTTTTTTTAACCCTAGATGCGCTTCTGTTCGGCGATATGGTCTTTTGTATATGCCACCTTCTTTCCATGATGGCGGGAGGGGGGAGGCTTGATACGTAAATGATTGTGTGTACGTATATGAAAAATATTTTCATAAACTCGATATTATACCAGGAGCTTTTTTCATTTTATATACATCCATTTATAAGGCATCTCGTATGCGCAACACGTATAAACGATCGAATATTAAAAGTCTACCGTGTGTACACATACGAGAACGTTATTACGAGTAATTTTTCAAAATTACCTCCGTGTAAGAGTCCGTATAAGCATCGAGAGTACACTTAAGCCGAATAAAATGAAGATTGCATCCGCACCATAACGGTCAACATGATCGTTCCGCTGACAACAGCCTCCACGCGGTAATAATCATTAAAACGAATCTCACCGAGATAGGTTTTCACGTAAACGAATCTCTGTGGAAGTAATGCCCTAATGCAATTCTCTCCAGGTCGATGTTTCCTCGCAGCACTCCGAGTACCACTACTTACTACTGAAAGCTAATATAAACGTCTGGAATTCGATGTATATAATTTTACACGAAATACAACGCTCGTGTACGAACGATATTAAAAATACAACGCTTCTCGTGTTATCTTTTCCAAGTCGCAATTTTTATTTATCGTAATTTCCTCGGAGAAACGAGCCAGGGATGGCCATCGGAATGAATTATTTAAAGTTTTTGCAAAAATTATGAGCATTTTTTGCATCCGCTCGCAATAATATGACAACTTCGTGAAGTTCCATTCGTTGAAGGGAAATTGGGATTTGGAAAGTTACGTCGTTGTTTCGGTGTATCTTCGTGTTTAATCAAAATGTGGAATTGGCGTAGTCCTGATGGGATTTATGCCATGTCTGAAGCGCTTTTTTTTTCAACGCTAATTAGATGGTTAATATTGTGCTGGGTGAGTTGAATGTCCATAAGGAACTGAAGCGGTTTGGGAAATTGCTATTTTTTGTATTGACAGTTCTTCGATCTTCTAGCGTCCTGAAAGTTTTGCTAAACACGTGTCGACCGACTATGACGTCATCGATCCACCAGAAAAACCTTTTCGGTTTTAGTCCTTTTTTGAACGTAAAAATCCCTTTAAAATATCTATAATGTCAAAACATATCAATAAAATTATACCTACGAAGCCACTCGTTCATTCTTGTGCGATAATTCATCGATGACACAAGAAAAATTCGTTAATAAATTCAAAAACCCGAAAAATATTTCAAAGCTGAACCTCAACTGTTTTTTTCAAAGCTATTTCGAGATTTAAGTTTGCAAAAAATGCGCTGTTTTCTCTATATTCGAGTTATGTACCTTCCCCTTGCCTCTCGCCACTGTTTTTGAAAAGCGAACCGATCAAGAATTTATTTGATTTTTTTTTCAATTCGAAAAAAAGAAGGGAACAAAATGGAGAATGTTTTTTCGATGCAGCAATTGGGCAAGGGGGGAAGGGGTTCATCAGACAGAAATTTCGGTGTTTAGGGTAGTAAAAGAGTTAAATGTATTTTCGTTCGAATTTTTCTCTTTGCATTTACCCTGATCACCTATCATTTTATACGAATACTTCTATTCAGCGTGAACAATAGAGAAAAAAGTCGCAACTCGCCTCATAAATATACGAACGAACAGTTCTTTTTAAAATACGCCGATAAAAAGCGCGCCGAAACGAAGTCAAAATTCACGACGTCGTTTTGCGATACTCCGTCCGCGAAAATAAATCACTTCTCATCTTAATCCGCAACGCCTTCCACTTAATTTTACGCTCGATAAAAATCCCCCATCAACGCTGGTAAAATGCACGAAACGAAGGTCCATTTGCTATCGAAAAGGAAGAAAAAACTCGTCAAACGCAAAAGGTAATCTTTTAAAGCGGGCATCGAAAATAAAAAAATCATCGGTTCATTTTGTAAAATAGTAAATAAAAACGTAGGATTTCTCGAAGCGAGATGAAATCCAAAACATTGAAATTCTAACCGCCTTATAACCTTTGCTTTTTAGCTTTATAAATTTATATACAATAAAGGGCAGCGTCGAAGTACTTGTAGTAGATGCTAGAACATCGCATCTTTCCAGACGACCGACTACCGCAACTGGCTCACAAACCCTTGAGCATAAATTACACCGGGACAGTTTAATGTCTTCGAATAACTTTTCTAATGTAATTGAACGTAAAGCCTCGTTTACACCCGGACAATTTTCTGTCCATACAATGCAAAGTAAACTTATTAAAAGCCGTAAATTAGACGCTTGATCGATATCAAATTATCACGCCAAAGTATCTTATTGGCCGGAGCAAACAAGAAAATTAGATAGGTAAATGAGCAATATTGTATACCTTTAAGTAATGATAAATGGGGCTGCGGACTAAATACACAACTGTAGTTTCATTTTTACACGCTTCGTCGGAAAATTCCTTTTTCGATGTTTTCGCAAAAAAAAACACGTAATTTTATACGTTGTTTATATTTTGATAGCAGGACGCGACAGCGTTCGTCAAGGTAGTCTTTTGTCATATGTACAAAGTTTCACTTTTATTTTGCCATTAGGTAAATTCAAGCCAAGGGCGACAATTTACTCGGGCTTATGCGGCCAAAAAGTTCACAAATAACATTTGCATCACAAACAAACCATTTCCCCCGAAAAGACGTCGTTACGCGTATTTACTAAATTCGCGCCTTAATTTCGCTCTTTACGCCGGTGGTAATTTTACAAGAAAATAACAAAATACCTCGAAAATGGCATGGCTTCTGGTAATGCCTACTGCGTATGTGGATTTTACACAGTTTAACGCAGTTTATATTTAATCCGAGCGTGTAGCGGAGATTTTGTTTTGTTGGCGTACAAATGCTGCGAATGTTGCCGATGTTCCGGTTGTGAGAGCTTTTTGTAATTGAAAGTTAAGACGTAGGAATAATTTTATATGGAGAAAAGTGTTGGTGTTGTGTTAACGAGTATCCAGCTTCTTGGCGGCGCGGTTCATCTGCTGGATTCGAGTTGTCGTCGCTTTATTTGAGTAATTTTTCGTGACTACGCGCAAATTATGGTGATTCAGTTGGCTAGAGAAAGTTTTCTGTGTGTTTGAACATTTTCTTTTGCATTTTTCTTACTCAGTCACTTCAAAACTTATTTAATTTGGCTAAATTCGATTTTTTCGACGTTATATTCCAAGTTGACCACTTTCGGGAGATTTCGGGCGGTATCGGGTGTTTCCGGATATTTCCACCGAACATCGTATAAACTCGGTAACTTTCGTAAGATTTTGACAAACTTCGGAAAACATTAAAAATTCGATTATTTTCATCTAGTTAATTTGATATTGTCGAGTTTCATCCTACCACTACTATCAACCCTTTTTACTCAAATTTCCCTTTTCATTCAAATTGATTTCTTTTAATACGATTTTTTTTTTTCATTTTGAATTAAAATTAGCGGCTACGAACTACATATTCATTTGTTGCTAGCGCTTCGACGGACGAAATAAAAACCACAAATAATTGGCATCTCATTCAAAAATACGTCGTACTACAAGCACTCGCTATACGTCGACTATATATTATTTTTTTGGACGCTTTTTGGATACATCTCGTAAACGTATTCAGAAAGCTCGCAGAAGAGGAACTCACCAGTACAACGAAATGTCTACAATAACATTTTCTATCTTTTTACGGGAAGTACGTAACAAAGAAAAGAACGTAGAAAAAAAAGGATCCGGAAATAGGGTCCGATAAAGTGCTACACAAAGAAGCGACGACGATGTGCAGTGTTTTAACGTAAAAGAATAACTATACGTAGGTTTTCGCACATGTTGAGAAGGAAACTCGCGTGTTTTTTCGAACATGACGATTCGAGTAGATTCGACGACAAAACGTCTTGTGAAATTGGGTACGACGAATTGATCCAATGAATTAGAAATCGCATTGGAGACTCGAAGCGTAGGAGAATATTGAATGGATTTAAATTAAGGTGTAAAGGATTTTTTTCCCAGGCAATAGAGAGGTTTTGGTAACGTAGAATTAATGAAGGCGAGTGAAATTAATCGCGGAATTTACAAATTTATGGAAATTTCTACAAGAGCTCGTGGCAATGAAATGCCCCCTTTATCGTATCGATAATACGACTTTTTCATGGTCGAGTGACGGATAAAATGAGTGATTTTTTTGTTTCCTTTTAATTAAAGTTGTAAATATTCTGGAAATTAATTTCGTTATGTTTATACCCAAAAGGCGCGAAAAAATGAGTTGACAAATTAAATTCGAAGTTGTGAAATAATGCCGATATGAAAAACAATGAAAAAATATGAAAATTTTAATTTCGAAAGTTTCGATTTTCAGAAACGAAATGGAAATAATTTAATTTAGCTTATTTTGAAAAGGTGATTAAACAACTGTCGTGCCTGAAATTCGACTGCGCGAATTTTCTACATCGATGAGCATATTGTACGCGAATTTTACCACTCGACTGATCTTTTTATCCATGAACGAATATTAGTATTTTACATTTTACTTAGTATTTTTGTGTAACTACTTGTTTTTGTAATCGAAGCGAAATTTCGGTGAAACGAAATACAAGACGAGTCGTGTCGTTTAATCCGCTTACGTAACCGGGCTGAGATTTTTTTGTTGAGAGACGGAAAGAGGTTAAGTGAGGAAGAAGGCTCGAAATTTATGCGTTTCAGTTTCGATGTAAAAATATTAATTTTTTCGTCTCGGAGGAATCTATTTGTAAAATTTGTGAAAGCGATCAAAGAGAATGAAAATTTATGCTAATTATGATAATGGAAGATTTACCACTTTTAGCGAATTTCCATGAAGAAATTTTTTACGAGAGGTTACAAAAATTCATTTGTTTAATTTATAGTTTGGAAGGAGTGTTGAAAGATTTTCTATTTGAATGTCAAAGATGTTTTTTTTTTTCGATTTTTTATCTTTTTTTAAATCCCTTTTTTCTCAATTTGTGGTTTAATATAGAAAAATTGAATTGCAGATTCGCTTCTTGAATCTTTCGTTTCGAGCGAATTTGGAAATTTAACACAATCTTGTAAAATTTTTCTACGGTGTCAAGTACGAGATCAAGAAAAGCACCGATACAAGAAAATTTAGCCTAAAAAAGGTGCAAGTTTTGAGATGCTGCGCTAAAGTGAGATCCTGTTAAAATATCAAAATTTAAATCGAAATTAAAGTATGTGCCAAACTTAGTGTTAAAATTTGAAAATAAAATATGCAAATTTATGTTGAGATATTAAAGTCAATTATTATTATTATTTTTTTTTATATATTTTATTTAGCCACGTCGTGTACAGCCTAGAGGCTAGAGACGTGGGAAGCTGAGGAGGTTTATTTAAATTAAGGAGTATAGATTGGTTGCTTTTAGGAAGGTAAGAAGTTTGGAATTTAGGGTAGGATCGTCGGAAAGTAAGGATTCGATTGATGTATTTGGGATGTATTGAAACTGAAATATCGATGCCAAAAATCAAAATCAAAATTACTCGAATGAGGCATAAAAATCGAAAATATTGAAATTGATAATCGAAATCCTGAAATCGATAATCGAAATAAAGCATCAAAATTAAAATATCGAAGAGAAAAAATTGAAATTTAAACAATAACATCAAAATGCAGAAATCGATAATCGAAATTCTGAAGTTGATAATCGAAGCATCGAGATTAAAACATCAAAGTGGAAAAATCGAAATCCAAACAATAACATCGGAATTGAAATATTGAAATCGATAATCGAAATGCTGAAATCAATAATCGAAACATCGAAATAAAAATATCAAAGTGGAAAAATCGAAATCTAAACAATAAAATTGAAACATCGAAATCGAAATATCGTGCTGGAAAAATCAAAGTTAAAATATTGAAATTAAGTAATCGATATAGAAACATCGGAATCGAAACATTCTCTATATTTTTCGACCAAATTTAATCATAGTTTTCATTTTCAGCGAAATCTTGAACCAATTATAAAACTATCCACAGAAGCAAATCACACCCTGTAATTTCCTCCATCTACTTCATCCTACACCCGCTCCATCAGGATCGCCAGATTACTCAATCCTTGCCAAATTCACACCAACCAAAACAACGTCTCGAATTACACAACTTACAATAATCAATTCCATACACGCCGGATTTTTTTCAGCTCCGGCACTTCGATAAGATGATTTTTAAAACAGCATAAATTAAAGGTTAACGACGCCGCGGCGACTACGACGAGTCGAATACTAATCAACACATACCTATTATTACCCGTTTAATCTATAATTCGAATTTCCTCGTAACGGTACCCAGACGGCATGGCAAACAAAAGGGCGGCATTGTCGAATTATATAATTTAATCATCGACCGAAGTAACTCAATAATTACGCGAAACATTTGCAATTCAGTTACAAACTCGCTAACTGCACGTATAAACAATACGAAAGCTACGCTAACGAACCAATACCGTTAATGGTTTTTAGTATCGAAGCTGCTCCGGGTCCATCCGCAAAAATTTCACCGAAAAAGTAAACCGTTGGGCTTGCGAAATTTAAATTCTTTCACGATTCGGCGAAATTAAAAGTACGGCAATACATCCTTGAAAATGTCGTGGTACGTTTTTTACTCTTTTTTGGTATTTTTCCTCTCTCTTTTTTTTTTCGTACTCGAAAATGAGCAAATACTCGAAGTAAAAATGTAAAATACCCAACGAAGCGTGAATTTTCAAAGACGTAGAAATATTTCATACGAGAAACAAGCGAAAAAAACGCCGCGTACTTCGTGCATGTTTCTCTTTTGACAACGCGTATATATGTAGCGTTTTCAATACAGCGGAGTCACATTTTCATACACGTTATTGCGTCTCGATACAATTTGAATTTAGGCTTTTGTGAGAATCGCTCAAATCATTCGTTAAATTTGCTTATAACGTTTACGTAGGTGAAATTCAAAAAATGGCGAGATCAACGAAAGTCGTAATAAATTCGAGCTTTATGAGAAATTACACAGAAGATGTCTTCGAGACTATATTAAAAAGCTTTATCGTTGAAGTTTCTATTTTTATGGAGGTCGAAGCTTTTGGAATGAAATATTTCGAAAATTTGAAAAAATATAATGAAAGAAAAGATCCGAAATTAGTTTTTCTCGATTTTCAATATCTTTTGTGTTTCAATTTTTTTCAAAAAAATGATCGACAATTTTCAAAAAACTCCAAAAAATGGTTTTTATTCAAAAATTTGAAGAGATATGAAAAAATTTCTGAGACAAAAAACCTGCCCCTTTTGATTATCTAAAACTTTTATCTCAACAATTTTCACCTTAGATCAGTACAAGTTCATCAAAAGTCCTTTTAGTTCTAAAGTACAACTTGTGGGAGTAAAATTTCCGCACAATTGTCAGCTTTTTGAAGAAAAAAAATATAAATATGAAATTACGGAGAATGAAGAGACTCGTTTTTTGATTTTTTCAAATGGGAATGAAAATTGCGAGTCATGGGTGAGTTTTTTGAGATAAATGTCAATATAAAAATTATACAAAATTAATAAATGCATATTTTTTATCCTTAGACCTTTCTCAATTTTCTTCAAATTTTGAGTTATTTGTAAAAGATTCATTTTAGGTGTTGAGGAAACGAACTTTGAGAACCAATGGTCAGTTTTTTGGAAAAAATTATGGTATAAAAGTTGTAAAGAATTGAAAGAGGAATATTTTTTGTAATTACATAATTTTCATATCTTTTTAAATTTTTGAATTAATTTAAAGGAAATAATTTTTAAGGATTTACTCGAAAAATATTCTTCATGGAAGCGAATTTTCTGGGCAATGGGTCAAATTTTCAGCGAAATTATTAGCACAGAAGTTATTTGGGTCAATAAAAGCAAATTTTGGTTGGTTTTCGAGTCAGGGAAAAATTTCAAAAAACTGCTTCTCAAGTAGCCAATACTCAAGCCGTATTGAGAACCCCCCCTCCCCCGATTAATTTTTCTTAAATTTAGCAATATGTATTACAATTTTGCCTACCTACGCCATTTTTTTGAATTCCTCCTACGCTGGCTGAGTAAAAGTTCGAAGGCGTATTGGATGACGTATAATGAAAAAGCTCGGCAAATTTGTCGTAACGATTAGACCCGCTTTTAAGTTACTTATCTATGTTCGATAGTTCATTAGACGTGGCGCGGATTAAAAGGTCGAAAAGAAAAATGCTGCGGAAGAATATTCGCGCGTATACGGAGTTGAAAAATCTAACCAGCACCGTCACCGGCGTCTCGGCGTTAAGCCGGCGCTTATCCGGACGCATTAACGTTAAATATAATCCTTATAAGAAGATTCGATGCGTAATATAAGATCCCTCAGCTAAGCAAGTTGTAACAGCGGTTCGCCACGTATATACGTACTTCACGTCTCGCTCAATTTTACTACATTCCGTATTACCTCGGTTAATTCGGTTATATAAATTTATAAACGACGCTTCGACGGATTACCATAATGAAAGCTGCGCCAAAGTTATACCAAATCGGGTCACCAAGGCGTTTTTATTTTGCTCTAAAAACCGCTACGCGTTTCGTTTAAAAAGCTGCCATCGATGGATGTAGTACACAAGGCAACTGTTGACTCGTTATATGCGAATCGTCGAAACAAAATTCAATCAAAATGCCACCAACCTTGACGCGATATATGAATTTTAAGCGCCGCTTCGGTGTTAAATTCTATATACCCAGAGCTATTTACGCCGGATTTAACCAGACGTTTGAAAGCTCTTTCGCACATTCCAAACACAAACCGTACTTTAGCTCGGTAAATGTTCTACTTACGCCGAACCGTCGTCCTAGTCCGAAACCAAAATTCCATTCTTACTAATGTATCACGTCGTGTATGATCCGTTTTAAACTCAACCATAACAAAGTTGTTCACTTAACATTTTGTGTATTCGCGACGAACGTTAGTCTTGTTTTGTTTACGTATAATACACAAACGAGAGTTGTTTAACGTGGATGGAATCTCACTTTGATGGCAGAATTCTAATTTAAATTCATGCCGGTGCCGAAAATGTTATATACGTGGTTGATTTACCATCCAGATGGTCAAATTCGCGCGAGTTCGTTTAATTCGATTACTAACTTATTGAATATTATGAGAATTTGGCCAAAAAATCGAAGAGAGGGGGGGTTGTTGAAGATGTTTCGTGGAGCACGTCTCGAAAAGGCGTCTGTGTATTTGGCGAGGTCGTATATTCATCTTCGAGGAAGTCTCATGATAATAAGGAATAATTGAAGGGAAATTTTTGGTAATTTATTTTGTTCAATTTAATCCCTCCCCCACCCTTATTTTTACTATTAATGGTTTCGTAAATTGTGGGAATTTTGCGAAATTTCTGAATAAAAAATTGATAACTTAGCGTTAATTAATCTTGTAAAGATTTAATTTAATTTTGTGATGATTTTCATGCAAGTAGGTGAAAATTCCTGACTCGGATACGAATTAAAATTGGATTTTTGAGAAGAAAAATACAACATAATTGGAATTTTAAAAGCTATGTACATATTTTCATATTTTTGGTGAATTTAAAAAAATTAAAAAATCTCCATTTTCAGCAAAATGTGACGGTTTTGAATTAAAACACTATTTCTGTATAATTTTGGACCACTTTGTTGCCTCAAACGGGCCTTTTATTTTGTCTAATGTTTAAGCGCCGTTATAAAAGGTCGTAAATACAAAGAAAGGTGGAAATTTCTTTCCATCGTTGATCCGTTTAGTTCATGTTCGAAATGTTATTGCTATTTTCAAATCATATAAATTGATAATGAAATTTTCGAAAATTGATTTTTAAAGAAAGTCACTTTTCTATTTCATTGAAAAAATATTTTCAAGCCGTTACCTAATTTTCAAAAAATAAAACGTGGTAAATTCATTTAAAATGCTACTTTTCGTTGCATTCATGTTAAAGATAGACGAAAAATCTTGTATTGGCAACACTGGCTGTTGATTGCTTAATCGAAATGATTTCCAAAAATAACATAAAATTGCACTTTTCAGAATGGAGCTCTCGAGTAGTAAAAATAGAAAAAAAAATCAATGTCGTTTTTAACCTTTACCTCTCCCCTCCCATTATCGTCGATTCTCGAAACGCTCATAATTCCGAGTAGAAAGACTTGCGGATCATTTTGAGGTGAAGAAGGAAAATAATTTCGTCATTTGTCTCATATCTTCAAATATTTATCAAATTTTAAATAAGAACAACGAATGGACGTGGTTTTTTTCTCATGATTCGTATTTTTATTCAAACTGATCAGAAAAATTGTCATTTATTTATTTATGTATTTTTTTCAAAAACAATTGATTAATTTAAATACATACTTAATTAAAAAGTAATAAATAATTAAAAAAAAATAGAGCCAATTTATATTTTTAAATAAATTTTTTACACTTATTGAAAATATTTAGTCAACTAGTAAAGATTAATAAAGATGAAATTTTAATTCAGAAACTAAATAACTTTAGAAGTAGGTATAATTAATCAAATAAAAAAAATATTAAAGTATTTTAATTGGATTTTCTTAATTCCGTAATACTCACGTATTTAATACATTTTTGATAAAAATTCGACTCATTTTATATTTCAACCTCTTTCCATATTTAATTTTAGTAAAACGTCGCGTTTGAAGGCTTCAAACCTCCCTCCCCTCCTCTTTTCTTCATCGATCGTGAGCTATATTTCACGAAATTCTCTTTCTTTCTCATTGTGACTTCCTCAATTTACATAATTTATTTTTTAATTTTTCATTTGACGAGTTCATTTACGAAGCTAATACTTCAACTTCACTAGTAATTATTACCTGGAAGGAAAAAAATATCAACGAGTCCGAATAAATCATCGTTTCGTAGGTGACAATTTCTCAATCACGACTTGGTCGTTTCACGAAAATAATTTTCTAATTCGCGCATCTCGATGAATAATCGTGCTCCTTTATCGTGATATAATTGCTTTGTTCGTCCCTTGCGGTTAATTCTACACGGTGTCGTTTATCAATGAATCGATTCGAATTTCGATTTACCTCGATGACTCTACTGTTTTTTATGCGATAATCGTGAAAAATATTTTCAAACATTGATTGGGAATTTCGCGTTGAAAAATTAATCGATTAATGTGTTCGGTTATTTTTTTACCATTCGCTTGACCAATTAATATTCATTATGAGCGATGCCATTTGGTAAATTTCACTACGAAAATTACACCACCTTATAATGGTCGTATGTTGATTACAAGTGAAAGCGTAAATTTCCGAGTATTTTTTGTTTCACGTCGACCACGACGAAATTATTATCAATTGCATAAACGTCATTACATCGTACACTTTGTTTTGTAACGGTTACGGTAATTTTATGAAAAAAATTTATCCCTTCTATGCGCGAAATCTCTTCGAAACGATTTCCACTCGGGAAAAATCTCATCTCGGGAACTCGATTAAATGCTGGGGAAAAATTTTCTCGCCTTTGATAAATTGTTGACGTTTTTCGCGTCGAAAAATTGCACGTTGGAAACGAGCATGGTAGATGAGAAGGGCAACTCTTTTGCACGCGCCGAGCGAGTATATTAAAACGAACGAGGAGATACCCGCATATTGGAAAAACTCACTCTCTTTGATGTGAAGTTATCATTTCGTCGAAGGCGGATGCTGCGGTGCGGCGTTTATGTCGTGATTTACTCCTTTTGATCGTCGAATCGCATAGGACGTTTTTTGATGTGATATCTTACAAGCTTGATATTTTTTGTAAAGGCAAAACCAAGGTTATCTCTTTGTTCTTGTGCGATTTTGAACGTTTTTATGCACGATACGAGATAACGAACGAAGGGTTCGGGATGGGTGAAAGATATAGGTTATTTTTCGCGCCTTATCGAACGTGTTACTTTCACTGTAACGATGCAATATTGCAATCCGGTTCGTAAGCTGTGGAAGCTGATTGATGAAGCATGTGAGATTCATAGGTGTAATGTATAAGGTCATCGCGTTTCTTACGAGTACTTTCTCCGTTACATATAAGCGCGAATGGAGATGATGCGACAATTATCGTATCAAACTAGTATCATACTCTTCTTTCATTAGACGAGATTCTCGCGAAAGTATTTCGGAGCAATTAGACAAAACCGGTCGGTTGTTTTCAATTTGTAATGCAATTCCATCTACAAAGTACTCTTTACTAATTACTCGTCACGACCAAGCTGAAAACTTATCGAAGTGGTTTTTCATCATCGAAGTAAATAGCAATTACGGGTTATTGTCGGTAACATCACAATAGACTTTTTGCTTACGATTTTCTCATTTAACAGAGCAATTTAAAGTTTTCGTATTACCTTTTTAAGTCGTCTAAAGTGGGAGGCATTTGGAAACGTGCGAATACCCGACGAGTACTTTCATTTAAATGGCAAAGTTTCTTCATAAAGCGATATAGAAGCCGGAGATTTATACGCGGTGTCGTCGTCCTGAGTTTTGTTTAAATAGACGAATGTATGAGGCGAAGCGAGAAAACGCGATTGAATACGAATTATTTCTTTCGGCTGTAAATTCAAAGAGGTTTTTTTTTTAGCGAATTCCAAAGTCGTCTTTTGATTCGGATCAAATTTCAATTTTGGCTAACACAGGAAAAAATTATATTAAAGTTGGAATTACAGTTTGACGTTTAATTTTTACCACTCGCTTTTCGCCACGCGTCACACAGAAAATACATATACGCCAAGAAGCCATTTACATAACGTAATAAAATTGTCGAAAGTTTTAATCAAATGTAAGCTAAACTTTGGCGAGATAAAACGAGCGCGTTAGAGATTTCCTTTCCATTGTAAGCGCCAATTTTTCTCTCAACGCGGCGGTAATAAGTTGTTTTTTGGTAGATTTTGTTGATTTCTTTTTAGAGTTTAAATTAATAAAAAAATAACGGTAGAAATAAATTAAAGATTATGAAGTCTTTGAATTATTAATGAAACCGTCAAGAAAATAGACGTTATTCGAAATAGCCAGCGAAATCTGAAAAAAAGTTTCACTGGGAGCGAAATAAGTATTAAATCAAGCAAAAAATTGGTGAAATTCTTTAATTTTATTTTTGCCATGTTTTTAGCCGTTGTGAATGAAATTTCAATGTAGAAAGGAAGAAAGAGAGGAAAGGGGGTTAGTGTAAACTATTGAAAACTTTCATGTATTCGAACCACTACTAAGTACTTCAAAAATTCACAGTACACGTGTCATTCAGTTGTAATTTTGTTTGTACTTGTCATATTTTGTATAATCACACGTGTCTTACATTGGTGATACGTGTCGTATATCGATGATGCGTGACATGCATTTGTGACACGTGTTTGGTTGTTTGTTTGATAGAAAACTAGTTGTTACTAGTTTGGTTACGTATTAATGACTTCACTTAGTAATGTTGTGATGTATTTAAGTAATGCTGTGCAACTTGACACGTGTTATAAGCGTATCTGCGCAATAACTCAATGCAATTTTATTGGATTATGATGCTTTCAATGACATTTGTTTCGTTATATCTCCTTTTTTTCAAGTTTTACGGTATTTTTATTCGCCTGTGGAACAGCATGTATGATGAAATTACCTGTCATAAACACGTGCAATGGTGACACGTGATGTTTATTCACACGACACGTGTATTTTTGCTGTATTACGCTTAGAAAGGAGAATGCTTCTTCACGCGATGATTTTTTTTGATATTTGGCAATTTTTAAATATTGAAGGACACGTGTTATATCGTAATGACACGTGTTTTGGTTACTATGATGGTCTACGTTTCGATTTCACGTGACACGTGTCTCGTTATGGATGGGTTTTTGACGATGTTTCGTCACATGACGCTTGTCTGAGTACCGAAGCACACGTGTAATGCTGTAAACTTCATCAATTGATGAATGTTAATGGTATCGGAACATTATAGTGTCAAAATAATGAACAGGAATTGCTGCGATTTTCGTTTATCAGGTGAAATACGTGCACAATTATCAAAGACTCGCCTCCATCTGCACCACAATTCCTTCAATCTTTTCGCAACACCGGTTGGCAAAAATTTTAAACTTTTACCCAATAAAACTCTCGGCTCGTGTGTGTGTTATCGTAAAGAGAGAAAAATCTTAGCAATTCGAAGCACGTTTATCGTCTAAAAACAAACAAATAAATGAAACTGTGTGGAAATGTGTATACGTTTATATACCTATAAGGGAAGATACGAAAGGAAATGAAACTTTAACGCAAACATGCTCGCTTAAGTGTCTACATCATGTGTAAGGGAAATACATTAATGTATGTTTTACGTCGCATTTGGCATTAAAATTTGTCAGCAACGGCGTTGAAATCATCGTTCGATCGCCTTCGGCAAATTATTCTATTTTGGACATCGTGCGTTATGTAAGAATGAACACAAATCAAATCGTTTCTTATGATTCGTTATATTGTATTTGTATTTCGAGTCTGAAAAAAAGCACTCATCGCGTCGTGAAAGCTGATCAGTATCAGACACATCGAATGAAAATTCTAATCAAGGGTAATTGTAAAAGGCCACGAGGTTCTCTAACGAACTCGTATTATACGAGTATTTCGAGAATTTCCAGCACGTCGAAGCGTATACACATGTCAACGGCTCGAGCTTTTCCCGACGTAGGTGACGCGGCAAAAAGCAAGAGCCCCAAAAGTAATAACGACGCTGTTAATGCGCTAGGTGTTTCAAATACCAAAGGCGTTGCTTAGGCGCGGTAATTAGCCAAATGATACTTTTAAATAACTCGTCGACGAAAATTCAATTATATTAATGAAAAACTGAGATAAGATACCAGATGAAAAGGGAGAACGTTATTTTCGTATTTAATAATTAAAAATCACTTAACAAACGGTTTACCGGAGAGGCGAACAGGGTGTTCTTGATGGAGAACTCGTCAACGCGCTCCGCAAACGAGTCGAAATACTCGGAAATTATGATGAATTGATGTTCGCGCATTTTATGCCAGATATTCTAATTAATAGTTTTGTATTTCGAAGATATAAATGGATGCGAAGTGGATTCATTTACGGGCGAGTGTTTTTCTCCCGGAGTGCTTTTATGTTTTGTTTTGTTGAATTTTGATCTTTCGAGCTTTTTTGGTGTAGTGAGGATGGTGTGGAGATCTTTTCCAAGACTTGTGAGGTGATGTTCAAACGCGTCTTTATTTGAAAGTCGACGCGTAATTTGAATATTCCAGCTGAAATTAGATTCGGTGTGAGGTGCTTTAATGGGTTTGACTAACTTTCGTGAAAGATCCTTTTTATTATAGATTTTCTTCTTTTGCATAGTACGATTGTGTTATGAATTATTTACTCAATCGGTAAATTTTTGGTCGTTTTCAAGTTTGATTAGTCGGTTCTTCCAAAATTAGGGGCGTGTTCAGGGTTTCTGCTGCCCTGGACTTTTTGCTGCCCTCGAAAGCTTTCTGATGCTCAATTCCACCCCAACTTTTGATCAAAGAAACTTCGCTGAACTCATCCTCTTTCCCTGGAAATTCATATAAATCATAATGTATTTGCTTAAAATTGAATAGAATTTGTACAAGTGGCTCAAATTTGATTTAAAACTTGCTTAAATTTTTTTAAAAATTTGTCAATATGTTGTTAGAATTGTTTAAAGTTGTTCAGTACTTGTTCAAAATTGCATAAAAGTAGCACAAAACGATTAAATTGATGACAAATTTGTCTAAAATTGCACAAAGATTTCCAAAACGATGTTAAAATTGTTTAAAGTTGTAACATATTTATTTAGGATTACATAAAACTGTCTAAAAGTTGATAAAATTGCTCAATATTTGCTCAAAATTTCATAAAAACTGTTAAAATGTTGGTAGGTAAAAAAGTTTAAAATTGATCAAAAATTTGTATAAAACTGAAAAAAAATACGCTAAATTATCAAAATGTTTTTAAAGTAGTTTAAAATTAATTAAAATTTGTTTACATATGCACAAAATTGTCAAAACGTTGTTTAAATTGGTTAGTTGTTCAAATTGTTCATTTTGATTGATTTTAAACTGTTTTAACAAAATTTAAACAGTTTTTATGCAATTTCGAACAACTTTACACAGTTTTAACAACATTTTGACAATTTTGCGTAATTTTTATGCAAATTTAAATAAATTTTGATGGATTCTAATCTATTTTAACAGTTTTTATACAGTTTTGAGCAAATATTGAACGATTTCAAACAATTTTTAACAACATTTTGACAATTTTGCAACATTTTAAATAAATTTTGATCAATTTTAAACTATTTTAACAACGCTTTGACAGTTTTTATGCAATTTTAAACAATTTTTAATTAATTTTGAACTATTTTAACATTTCAGCAGTTTTTTGCAATTTTAACCAAATGTTTCATTAATTTAATTGTTTTGAATTACTTTTATGCAATTTTGAGCAAATGTTGAACAGTTTTAATCAAATTTTGATCGATTCTAAACCAACTTGACAATAATTTTTTTTTAAAAAGATGATACGTCTTCATTTTTATTTGAACAAGAATGGTGGTCCACTGGTCAAGTCTCTCCCAGCAACCGTAGTGTACTCAACACTCACCTCCTCTGTGAATTTCTCGCCATACAAAAATTCATTCCTTGAAATAACAACACTGACGTGAGTGAGCAAGAACGAAATCTCTCATCTTGGATATTTTTCGTTTGTTTTGAAAGTTCCTCCCCAAGGTTAATATTCTATTGCATAAAACGTCTCGACATAACCTTTCGATCATCTGTGTTGACACTTCACGCGAAAAAACCGCCCGAATAATGAAATTACTTGAAACCATACGCGGGAATTTTTGCATATACCCATCAATCAGTGTATTGTTTCTCGGTAACGTCTTGCTGGTGTCATCTTACACGTTACGGTCACGTAAATCATCGCCGATACTTCGGCGGGAGTATATTTCAATTAAAATTAAAATGGAACATTACCTACGAACTATCCTTATTTCCATTTAGATAATAGAGTCAACCGTCGGATAAATAGAAGGCTTGTAATTGACATTTGGCCTGCGTTCGAATTTACATAAATTTCCATTTAAACGTAGGCGCGCAGAAATGGAAATATGTGTACGAGAGAATCGTTGATTATGCGGTTGAAAGGGATTAAACAACGTAACGTTTTCAATCTAGATGATTATTGCTATATGCAATTGCATCGTCATTCTGCGCGTAATTTTTATTATTGTTTAATGTCCGGCAGTAAATGAATTATTTGAAAAGATTAAACGCGATACGTATTATTTGGTGGGTATTGGCTCCCTTCGAGCGTGAAATTATCCCTATCTTTGGCGTAGCATGCCAAAAAGGCTCTACAGTTAATCCATTACATGATCGTATTCGAGTCTTGTACCTCGTATGTGCCCTGATAATGTTACATTGGTTTGTATGTATACAGGAGCCAAGAGGGAGGAAGTGGGAAAAATGTGGTGAAAATTTATCGCCACTACGACCTCTATGCCAATACGTAAACCAGCCACAAGATGCGAAATTAAACGATGACAATATAGGTGAATGTCTCTTTGAAGAAAGCACCGAAACGACGTTGAATTTGAATAGATAACAGACCGCTGAAACTACACAGCTTTAACATTTCAAAAGTAAATAATCCGATTGCCGAAGTTAGCAGACGACTGTTCGGTACCCGATAACGAGCTCCTTTGGCAAATACCCCCGTTGTTTTTGAAATATCAAAC
Organism: Maconellicoccus hirsutus; assembly: GCA_003261595.1. Classification (NCBI taxonomy): domain Eukaryota; kingdom Metazoa; phylum Arthropoda; class Insecta; order Hemiptera; family Pseudococcidae; genus Maconellicoccus; species Maconellicoccus hirsutus. Next base: position 52,035 of record QBDW01004928.1, read on the forward strand.
TAGTATCTGCGCTACCGATGTTTCGGCCATAATGGAAATTAATTATTAAACTTTGTACCCGCAACCTGTACACAGATCAGACACGCTGTCGTATTTTCAATTCTATTTACATCGACGACCGCCATCGTGTCCTTATCGAAAGTAATTATTTTGAGTGTACCTGTACACGTCATCTGACATGCTGCGGTTCTAGACCAGTGGTATATTTCTTTTGTACACCAGAAAAGATGCTACGATACACGGTTACTTTGCGGCTACGCGACAACGTACGATTGCGGTTCTGGCACGTTTCGCCTCCTAAATGAATCGCTATTCGAATGAGTTCCGATGTCTTTGTTGCTGTGGAAATTTATCAGCGCTCGTTTGACGCAATCTCTGTCAAGAGACTTCCCTCTCGCGACAAATTACCTTTATCTCAGATGGTATAATGTTAACACGTGTATTTGTCGGGGATCCAAACGACATCCTTGAATGTCTTTTTTCCCTGTTCAAACACGAGTAAATTTCGATGTCTTGTAAATGTGTCAATTTACGGTGGAGTAAGGTGATAAAGGCGTTAGATAGGTGAAGTAGTGAGTACGATGTAGTTGTTTTCATCGCAAATGTTAAACACTGAGCGTCTCTTTGGCTCGAGGATATTTTGAAAGCTGAATTTTTCAGAGGGGGGGATATTGAGCTGTTCGAATACATTTTCGAGTTCTTATCTCAAAGATTATTCAAAGAAGTAGCGATGACCTCATAACATGTCAAAGATGACACGTGATTGTTAAGTGTCATAGTCACGAGTGACATGTGATTCATCATGGTGGCATGTCGTGATGACATGATGTGACAGCGAGTCATTATCATAGTGAGGCGTCATGGTTGTGAGTGATAAGTGATGTCTAATGACGTTATGATAAACGTCGTTGTCATAATGATGTGTCATGGTAGCATGTCCAGATGGCATGTGATTGTAACGTGTCATAGTCATGAGTGACATGTGATTTCATCATGGTGGCATATCGTAATGACATGATGTGACAGCGAGTCATTATCATAGTGAGGCATCATGGTTGCGAGTGATAAGTGATGTCTAATGACATGTTATGATAAACGTCATTGTCATAAAAGTGTGTCATGGTAGCATGCCCAGATGACATGTCATGATATAACGTCACTGTTGTGGTGACAAGTGATGATCATGTTATGATGACAAGTTATTGTGTTGTCATGATGACATGTATGAAAACATGTCATAATGATAGATGTGATGATGCCATGTAATGACATGTCAGATGATTTATGATTATTTCGTCGCTCCAAAAGCGTGTAACGCATTGTGTACTCATATTTAACAAAAAATGTAAGTTTTTCTTGTCATCATAGCATGCCATAGATGACACGTCATTGCCATGGCGACATGTCATGGACATAAGTGACATGTTAGCATGTCATTGTAGCATGTTGTGACGACATGTCTAATAAAAATACTTTGGATTGATTACATTTCCGCCTATTTTTCGAATTTCCATGTAAATTTTACTCCTATCCCAAATTTTTAGATCCTCGTTGAAACATTTAGAGACTGTGATTACTCTTGAATCAAAAAGATGACAATAAAACTTGTTGAAAATTGAAAGAGACGTATTTTTACTTGAAAAATATTAGAATATTATCAAAATTTTCCAATAAAATCTCCATTTTGAAGCAGTAAACTTGTCAAAATAGCTGCTCCTCATTTGACGACTACTTTGGCAACCCCGACAGTTGATTTTTCACATCCCACGTTACTTAAAATGGCCGCATTTTATTCCAACGACGAGAAATTATCGACTAAAATCTCATCTCGAAGACGCCACTTGCAAAAAGTGAGAAAAAGCATAAAATCTAGGCTACTAGGCTACGCGAAAAAAAATTACGCTCTAACACTACACACCCAAAACGGGCTCGTGTAATATTTTCATTTGAAAAACTCTAAATTTATGCGCGAAAACGATAAAAACTACGAGCGAAGTCAACCAGGGTACGAACAGATTAAGGGGGCCTCGAGTAGCACAGTAATTAGAAACGATCACGGCTGAAAAATGAAGCTTTTTCCTTTTCCAATCGTCAAGTACCATTGCGACGTAAGACGCGAAGAGTACGGAGTGTAAACACGAGGTACTCGTAAAAGGCAAAACAATGATAAGAACGTCTCATTTGAGCGCTAAGGTACTTTAGCTCGGGGAAAGGTTACGAAGGGTCGAAGTTTTTTTTTTCGTTGTTTCGGCATCGTAATTAACAACGCTGTTTATAGACTGTTGATAACTTGAATACGAATAAAAATGGAAGGGTAGGTGCGTTTTCAAATCGAAGTTTATTAAACGTCTCGATGTTTATTTGCCGAAGGATTTCCAAAGGTGTGATGTATTATTAGGTCGCGAAATCGTGGAATTTGCTGGTTGCTGATGCGAGGTGTACTTTTTAATTAGACGATGTACGCGAAAATCACCTTGGTCAGAGGTACACGTAATGGTGTGAATTTAGGATTTCAAAGCTTACCGGATGAAAGATTACGAGGATTTTAGCGTCGTGTCGTAGATACGTATTTCATAATGAAGAAAAATTATTAGCTCGAGGAGATTACGCTTAATCATGGATGTATTAAGAGTATTTAATGCCGGAATGAAAAAAGCTCTATTACGGAATTAATATACCGAAGGAAAATCTCACAGGATGTGAAAAAATCTCTCAGTTTTTTCAACCTTGAGCTTATTCGACGAATACGATGGGGTTATAAATGTGGGGAAAATGTTGCAGAAATATTACAAATTATGCGAAAATCACGTCGAAGATAGTTGCAAATTAGAGCTTATACGAAGGGTTGAGAAAAGGTGCAATTTCGGTTAACAATATTTAAGAACATGTCTCGTTGTAATAAAGTTTCATCGTCTCTACGGTTAATGCTCATTAAAGTGCCAATGTATGCGCAACAACTCGGGAGACGAATCCTTAAAGAGGAAGTGGAATTTAGGTGTAAAAGTGAAACCCATTATTGGCGTTATAGAAGACGCGTAACACGGCGAGAACTCAATCAAAGCCCTTCGTACGTTAAGTTATCAACTTTGGCGAAACGTTAATGCGAGTCGGCAACTTTTCAATTATAATCTGAAATGTTAATTTATACGGTTTCGTGCGTTCGCCGCGAAGTGATTGGATTGGCGCGTGTTAAATGGTGTTGCGGAATAAGCGAAGATGCGGATGTGCGAGGCTGATGAAAAGGCTAGACGAGAATATCGGCGAATTTCTCGTATATTCTATATCTTATACATATTCGGGATAAAGTTGAAGCGTATTGGATTTAGCATAATGTACGTTAATGCGGCCATAAAACCTCTTACACGTGTTAAAAGATCGCGCAGGAGTCTGGGCGCGTCGCCTGAGCTCGGTGTCGTTTATTAAACGCTATAGAAGATACGAGCTCTTTAGCAGACGTATCGAAGTTAGACGATAATTTTCTACGAAAATGTTAATCCGCTTGTAAAGTCAAAAACGCCGGCGTTTGGTTTAATTTCATTAATTCGACGTAGTCCAAGTGTGCAGGGGAGTGTTGCCAAGATGAAATTTCAACTGAGCGTGTAACAGTTTTCAATAATGTCGGGAACACGATGCTAACGTTTGCGTTTTGTTGTAATTCATATCGCATGTTTTACATTGATTAACTTTCGCCAGTTTTTGGAAGTCGTGGACGAAGGTTTAAGGGTTTTATGGTTAGAGAGACTTGTGGTTGGTGCGATTTATGGAGGGTAGAAGGTGCCTGCTTATGGAATCATGCATGGGATACGTTTCGATTGTTACTGTGCGCCAAAACGCGTTAGTGAGGATTAGACGCGAAGGATTATTTCAAGTTGACCATTTGAGGTAACTGGGGACGCGACAGTTTGATGAAGGCGGTGGAAAGAAGGGTGAGTCCAGACAGGAAAATATTATAGTAGTAAAAAATTTATTACTCGTTGTTGAAATATGTAGTTTAAAATTGTCAAAATGTTGTTAAAATTGTTCAACGTTTGTTCAAAACATCATAAAAACTATTAAAACGCAGTTAAAATTGATTAAAGTTGATAAATACTTGCTCAAAATTGCACAAAAGTTGTGTAAAATGGTTAAATTGATAAAAAATTTCGTTAAAATTGAAAAAAAAAATATTGAAAGGTGCCTGACGTTAAAATAGTTTGCAATAAATCAAAATTTGTTGAAAATTGCGCAAAATTGCAAAAATGATGTTGAAATAGTTTAAAATTGATCAAAATTTGCTCAAAATTACATTAAAACTGTTGAAATATTGTTAAAATTTGATCAAAAGTTGTTTAAAATTGCACAAAATTGTCAAAATGTTGTTCAAATTGTTCATTTTTATAGTCTGTAAACGAATTTAATCATATTTTTGTAGTTTTTCGCAATTTTAACCAAATTTTTCGTCAACTTAATTGTTTTGCACAATTTTTATGCAATTTTGAGCAAATATTGAACAGTGTTGAACAATTTTAGCTGCATTTCGACAATTTTAACATTTGACAACTTTGTGCATTTTTAGGCTCTTTTAAATAAATTTTGATCGTTTCTTAGGTAATTTAACCTCATTTTTGTAGTTTTTTTTGCAACTTTAACCAATTTTTTGTCAATTTAATTGTTTTGCACAATTTTTTGTGCAATTTTGAATAAATTTCATCAATTCTAAACTATTTTACAAAACTTTTGTGCAATTTTGAGCAAATATAAATCAACTTTAATCAATTTTAACAGCGTTTTAACAGTTGTTATGTAATATTCAGCAAATACTAAATGATTTTATCAACATTTTGGTAATTTTCGTACAAGAAATCATGGTATAAAGTATATGTAAATTATGTGATTTCTGTATTGTTGATTTCCATTTCCTTACGATTTCTCAATCTCGATTCTTCAATTTTTACTTCGCTGATTTTCATTATTTAATTTGTACATTTCTGCATCATGTTCCAATATTCATCTTACAACAACATCATTTCTTTATTGAGAAAATAGCATGCTCGTTTTTCGTTTATTTTTCTCTTTTCTTAACCCTTGTTTTTTCTTTCAGTTACCTGAAGGAGTGCCCCCAGAATTGACGGTGAGCGAACTGGAAGAGATGGCGTGCCGTCAACAACAACAGATCGAATCGCAGCGTCAGCTACTCGCCGCCAAAGAGCAAAGGTTGCGCTTTTTGAAGCAACACGAAGCCAAACATCAGCAGGTGGCTGCCGAACACGAACGTCTGCGAAGGCTGCGAGATCGAGTTGAAGCTCAAGAACAGAAATTACGCAAGTTAAGGGCACTTCGGGGACAAGTCGATCAAACCAAATTGAACAATGCTTCTCTTAGTAAGTACAATTTGATTTTTTGAATTTTTCAGGTACATGTTTGCCTTGAAATGGTGTGCCTATTATCACCTGAGATTCATTGAGTGAATCTTATAAAAGCCGTTGAGAGCAAAAAACTGACCCGGGCGAATATTTTGTGTGCTCATCAATTTATGGATGATGCTTGTTAACTAAGCGAAAGTGGGGGAAATATTCATATTATTAAATAACTTGTTAATTACCGGACCACTTCTGGAAAGCTGAGTTTAAGGCAAAGTGCATCCCTTGTCCCTTCCTCTTGATGGTTCATAGTCAGATTAGTGTTTCACTTGTATCGCCATAAAAAATCTAAGTATTTATGTATTTTAACTGATACGCATTCTGCAGACGTTCCCATATCAGTTGAAAGTTTCGGAAAAACATCCATCATCGGTATCAAAAAACTCATTGAATTTCAATAACGCCAACATTCATGATTTATGGAATTTTTTCGCCTGAGACATACGAGTATCTAACGATAGATAAATTGTAATATGCAACCTGTCTCCGAAAAACGACGCATCCAAATATTCCACATAAAGAACGAACCATGTAATCACCAGTCGCGATGACACCTCGTAACTTTTTCATCTAACACGTATTAACAGGGTTGAAAACAAAACCTTGGAATTGACGGAATAGGAAGGAAACGTGAAAAGCCCGATTTTCGCCATATCCCAAAGAAACATTACGTCGACCTAATGAATTTGTATATTGATATTGTACGGTAATGAAGAGTAAAACGTGACTGCGTTTATGCGTTCATAATTAATCTCAGCGTTGAAGGGCGAATAAATGATGTCGAGTACATAGATTCAGCGTGTAATATCAACGTGAAAAATTATTTTCGTCGAATACCACGCGTCTACGAACAGGATGAGGGTACGGGAATGATAAATAATTCATGTCTCGGATGCCTCCCCCCTTCAAAGCGAAGAGTAAAATTACGGGCTTGCGATAACATCGTGCTTGGAAATTGCTGCTTTTTTGCCGGGAAAACCTAGAAGAAAAACGTTTAAAACGGCGCGTATCAGTCTTTTTGTTTGAGTGAAAAAAAATTGCGCTAAAAGGACACGTCGCGATGAAAAATCAAACTGCGTTGTAACGCGAGAAGAAACGCGGGGGTAATTTGAAATAATGTCCTCGAGGTTATCGTCGCAGACTAATGTACAGGAAAAAGCGTACATCAGGATCCAGTCTGAGTTTACGTTTTGTTAACAGCTAATATAGTTTTATGTTGGATAAAGTGTGCAATGATGGTTGGCGTAGTTTGGATAAAAGCTTTTGTCTTTTTAAAATCCATCATAATTATATCAGCGTTGAAGACGGCGCTCGAGAGGTAATAATAACAATCGACTTTCATCAGGAAATGAATACGACATAAAAAGTGAACTTTATCGAAGATGAGTTCATAAGAAAACGAAAATTCGTAAATAAAAGTTGTCGATGGTGAAGCTCGCAAAAGCACTGAGAACTTGAAAAACGCAACATTGTTGAAAAAAAGAAAAGACACAGGAAGTCAAAAAGCGCCAGCTTTGTGTTGGGAAATTCCCCGTAAAAAAGAAGCCTTGAACTTGTTACGTATACTTTTGCCTGAAGAAATATTTCAAGAGGGGAGGGGGTTAAAATGATGGATTGACGACTTTTTCATTATATGTATTAATGCATACCTGTTCCTGATGTTGATCCCATAGAGAAATATGCTGAGGTGGTCAACAAAGTGGATATCAGTGACCTTGCCATAGATGTCAACAAGAGCCGAGTTCAGGAGCCTCAACTCTCATTTTCAGCTCAATTTGAAACAATCTATAATGAGATTTTCAGTATAATTTCTTCGATTAATTATTATCAAAAAGGAATAGATATCAAACAATAGCTCGAAAGATGTAAATTCAGTGAAATAATGGAACAATGGGCATTCGAGATCTATGGGACTTCTCTCTTATAATTTTTACATAAACGGATTATTTTTTTTAAATCGGAAAAAATTAGAAAAAAAAGCGAGCCTATTCTCCCCTAATACAAACGCTCCAAGATATTTAAAAAATAACGAGATATATCCGTTTTGGATTAGTTTTGAAATACCAAAATGTACCCATTTTACCCACCGTTTAAGTAAGAGGATACTCGTACATATAATCATCGTTACACTAATACAAATCATCGTCGTGAAAATATTATTTAACGAGGCCAAATGATTGATTTACAAGCATTATTTGTTGACAAGGTTGAAAAATTTTTTTTCGACATTGTTTTCGCTCGTGTATACGTGAGAATGTGAAGCTTTTTTAATGTAATTTCACCATCGAATCGTTCTACGAGTTGAACATGTGCAAAATTGCGAAGTGCTCGCGTGACGGTATGCTAGCTTTTTGGACCTTTTTTTTCGCGTCGTTTCTTAAACTTAAAAGCTTTGAGATAGGTGTGTTTATCTAAGATTTTTGAATACGTAGTAAAAAGTGGAGTTGTTGCTTTAAAGAATGAAATTTTTCTGTGGCGAAGTGACTTAAACAGAAGAGAAAATTCGAGAATTTATAAGCAAATGCGTGATGTGTATGGAAATGTGGAGAAAATTTGATGTGGTTGTGGGCGTAGTAATTTCGAAAATTTCAGTAGGAAAATGTGTTGAAGTACACGTATTTGCTGTATTGCTAAAAAATTAAGAAACTGCAGAAATTACGTCACTACGTTTTTTTTTTCATCAAAAACGTTCGTCAGGGGTAAAAAATGATGATTTTTCGTCTTGACTAGTTTATGTGGGGTGACTTTGATTTTTATTAAAATTTAAGTCAGTCATAAGCTTTTGAAAAGTTTTTGTGAAAATTTAGGAGAAAAATTCCTGAAATGTAAGCTACAAAGTACGATGTGCATAATTTCAGTATGCGTAAAAATACCTTTCAAAGTGACCCCAGGCGTTCAAAGTTATGCTAAATAATGGCAGTAAAAATAATATTAAATTTATAGCTTTTTCATAAAGTATCTAATTTTCTTATCGAAAATTTGATCATAAAAGAGCCACCGTTTCTGGGGTAACTTTGTAAACAAGGGGTGTCTTTGGAAGGTGTTTGTGAGTTAAAATAAGCATTCGGATATTTCGATAGCTAAGATTTCTTTTGTAGGTAATTCTAATTGGCTTAAAAACCACGTTTCAAAGTCACCCCATATTTTCAAAATCACCCCAAATTATAATAATTTTTTTCGTATGCTAGTTTTCCATAAAATGTAGCTAATTTTGTAAAAAATCCGTAAATTTTTTCTTGGTATATGCCAAATTCGTCGTTGAAAACGTAAAAAGATAATTTTTGGTTAATTTCTGGACGTAAAAAACGTACAATAAATCCCCCTCCCCCCCACCAAAAATCGCCACAAATCTCAATTGCTGTACACGGCGAATTTTTTTTTTTTTAACTTTAAAACTTACAAATTTTGAAGAAGAAAATAAACAATATTTAAAAAATTTCTCCGAATCATTGTCAAAAATCGAAGTTTTTTTCTGCGGAAGTATTTTGCAAATGAACAACAAACCCCCGGTAATACAAATTTATGCAAATATACGTGTGTTGTGTATATTTGTAGTTTATATTCAAATTAGAGATAAATATGTACTTTGACACAGAGGAACACTTGTCACAATCAATCTTCGGAATATATTACTCGTATAATGAATGGTAACGTTGTTTAGGGGTTAAGAGGATAGTCTCCTTTCTCTTGAGAATTGAGATCAATTTTTGAAATTTTGTGAAATTTTTAAATCCCATTGCGAAATATTGATCTGAAAATTTTCGTATTTTCTTTGAAAATATCTCGAGTATGACAAACTACATATTAATATTTATTTTCAAATCCTTTGATATTTTGCGAGTATTTGTGTAAATTGGAAAAAATCTCAAAGTACTGAAAATATCTACTGTTTTTCGTTCCTAGTAAAAAGTAGTTCTTTGAGAAAATTCTAAAATTCTAAAAATTCGAAGTAACCTCGAAAGAAAATAGATTAGAAATATTTACGTATAAAATAGAAAATCAATTTCACGAAAAAAACTTTAAAGTATAAAACCTCACGTCGTTTGTTTCTCTCTCTTTAAACCTTTAAAAATAAAAGATGCCGCATAGCTTTGTTACGATAGATACGAAACTATTAATTTATTTAAAGGATCATTTTTCTCAATATAATTTCCTTCGTTGGGTTCGTTTATTATTCATATTAAAAGCCATTTTAGCTCATTTAATACTTTTTATCAGTACAACGTATAAGGTAAACGGCACCGAAACGTGTAAAAAAGTAACCGCAGACGAGTTAAATATTGGTGTTTTTTTGTTGTCGCAATCCCTTTAAAAAATTCTATCCCCTGGAGGCTCGTATAAGCTATACGTTTAAAAAAAGAACACTATAAAAGAACGTATTGCCTAGTTTTAACGTCGTTTTGCCAATTCGACAACATACTCGTAGTTGCGCGGCCATTTCTCTGGAGCGTTACGTGGCTTGTCGTTCTTAATAATTTTTATTTTCTCGAACATTTGCGCCGTTGTTTTGATATATAATGGAAGTTCATTTCGAGGATGATTTTTTTTTCCTTCTTTGGTGTCTTCGTGTATTGGTGAATTTTTCATGCAACAAAAGCGAAGGTTTCGGAGATGAGAAATAGAATACGATGAATAATATTTCTTTTGAGACGAGATGAAGTTGTAAAAGGTGCCAAAGTACTCGATAATTTCGTTAGCTCAAAGGGCTCGTCGAGTTTAACGTGGTCGAAATTTAGTATCCATTATGCGGCCGGATGATAATGATTGTGTTTGGCGGCGTTTATTGCATTTGATAAATTCGCGGGCTTTTACCTTTGATTGCGTAATATCTGGCATCGAAGCGTGTAATTTTTCGAGCAATAGGTTATCATGGGTAGCTGGCCACAAGCACGGTGCAAAAACCTACCAACGTTGCTTAAGGGTTGAAGGGTTTACGAAATACAAAACCATCGGAGTACGTCAGGACGAAAATGGTAATCAAGGATTCGAACGTTGTAGGGAGTCAAGGATACCTATACAATGTTCTTACGAGTAGGTATCGGAGGAAAGTTAATTTATATACGTGTATTTACATATAAATATGGCTACTAATTGAAGCACCTATACACGAAGAACGACTAGTTTAATTTAAATATTGAAATGGAAATTCGCCTTATGCATGAAAAGGGATCAGTTTTAGGGCAAGAAAAAATGTCGAGTTAGCATATGTATTGGGTTGTATCGATCGAGGTACATGATGATGGAATAAAAAAAAGGTTAGAGAAGATGCTTTAGTTAATTAATAGCTCCCAAAAAAAAAAGCTTCCCGAGGAGTATAGAATTTTCCAACGAGGATGCCATATATAGTAATTTAACGCCCTTGCAGACTCTCTTTTTCAAATTGCCTTTACATAGGTTTTACATGCGTTTGAAAATTTAATCTCGTGTATACGATTGCCGATTGCTGAAATGATTAATTCGTTACAAAACACGTGCGCTTTTCCCATACGCCAAGCCAAACAATACGGTTTCCGAGGCTGTAAACAATCGGCAAATAAACGAAATCAAATAACTAGACCGCAAATTGGCTGTAAATGATTAGATATTGCCAGTTTTTACAAGTAAAAAGGGTTTAATGGCGACAAGGCTGGTTGGAAATTATTTTTCGAACGCGTTATTGTTTCCGGGTGTCGAGGCGAGGAGTTTTTTGGTGCGGAGTGCCAATTTAACGTCGCATTATTGAAGATGGTGGTTATTTTTTCGAAAAGAAGGAGGGGTGCTTTAGAAAGGTTTTAAATAAAAATTTGTGTAGTTGATGAACAAATTTTCTGGGTTTTGAATTTCGTAATTTTTATCGTTTTTTGATTAAATTGGCCAGAAAAAAATTTCATGTATGAGAAGGTTCATATATTTAATCAAAATTTCATAAGTCGGTATAGATTTTTCAATTTTTAATAAATGTTTGATTATCTACAATCCATTTTTTTTACTTTAATAATTTGTTTTCAGAAAAAATATGTATATTCCGGTAAAAATGTTGAAAATTAGTTGCATAAGTAATTTTTTTGCTTACACGTAACAACACTGTTTTCTTTATGATGGAATGAACATCCGTCGTTTTGAATTAACGCACGTATGACCGCGTAAGCGTACGTCTTCCGCTAGTACGCAGTGGCCGGTATCAACATGACGGGCGTACGTTTCGATTTTCCAATATTTTTTTACGTGAAAACTATCATTTTTTTCGGTGCATTGCATATGAAGTTTTTTCTTCTTATTCACCTTGCAAACACGTTAAGAAATGTTTCAACGAAAAAAAAACCTCTTCTTCGATTTAGCCCTAAAAAATGACCCTGCAAAGTGGTTTTTAGGGGATTTAGTATGTGCCCAAGCATTTCTGGCGTGCTCGAATTTCACGATGAATTTAATAAATGAAGTCATGGTTCAATTTATTATAAATTAATGAAGTCATTGCTGTTCAGGAAGAGATCTCGAATGTTTACTGGAGATAGAACTCATCAAGTTAAACAAAAAGTCTTCGCAAAATTTTTTTCAAATTACTCAAAAATTGTTCATTTTAGATGAATGACTGGTAATTTGATTAGATTACAATTTTTGATGATTTTTAAAAGATTGAATTGTCTTGCTTCTGGTGGTTAGTTTTTTACCATTTTTTAAAATAAAATAGACCCCAAAATATCATTTTGTTTAAAAAATTCCCCTGAAATAAAAATTCCAAAAATTAAAATATTCAAAAGGAAACGAAATGAACACGGTTTCGTGCATAATCGCCGTTTTTTTTATCGTATTCCACAAACGGAGAATTTCATCAATCGAATTTAAATTATGAAAACAAAAGGAATTTCGTTCTGCGAAACATCGGCAACCCTAATATTTCAGGTTTTCCGTGAAAACCCAGGGAGACGGAAAACTCTGTAAAATTTCGATGCAATAAAATTTAATTCATTTCAAATACTTACCCCAACACGTTTAAAATTTTCAAAATAACGACACGAAAAAAATTACGCGATGGTATCGACGACGACGAAAATAAATGAAATGCTTTTGCTGTTTCCTTTTTTTTTTTCAGGTTTTACATGCTCGTTTATAATAAAGGAAAAGGTAATATATAAAAAATACGATGGCCGGGAAAATATTTTTCATCGAAATCAGCACGTTTTTGTTTTAGTCGGCATGATGAGAACGGCCGATAAACGAAATTAATTTTCTCAATATATAAAATTACGAAGCAGCTTTTTAATAAATCGGGACGGAAAGTTGAAATTGAAATCGGTCAAAAATACGATCTTTTTTTCGTTGTTCGCCTCTCGTAAACGTCGGAGTTTTAATTTTGAAGAGAAAGTGATTCGCGAGCAGACGTTCGCGAACGATTCAAAATTGAGCGTTAAAAGAACCATCGAAGTCGCTCGCGGTTAGCGAACCGGAAAAAACCCTTTGAATGGGGAACTCGGGTTAATTAAATTTTCAAAAGTTTGTCAATACGTGTGTAACGAATGTTAAGAGTTGGAAAAATATCGAGGATAATTTTTAAAAACGAGAACCCGATGAGAGAATTTTTTCTGTATTCGACGTGTATCTACGTATAATATGTGAATCAAAGAAGAGGGGGTAAGCTTCGTTAGAAAAAAAAAATTAACGTAATTATATAACCGAAGCGAGTTATCGAATGAAAAATACCACGTGAATGGAAAACGTTCGGGAAAAAGTCGCGAGCCTGTGCCGACTACCGAGTACCCGCCTTATATACAAATGTTGGTACGTGTACTTCCATTTATTAATTAAAAATCCATTATTTACTTCTTTCTGGTTATTTTTTTACCATTTTCTGGCTCGTTGTGTTTTTCAGCCGTCATTTAAATACATGTTATTCGTTGAAAAGAGAAGGATAGAAACCGTTTAATAAGTTATCGTCTGCTACTTTATAAGCGCCGGGTTTTGTTTTTATTTAGTCGACTTTTCGCATCCCCTCGGTCCCCTTTCGCCCTATGATATGTTTCCGAGATATGTAATATTAAACGGAGCAACGTTCTTGATTCGTTTGAATGCGAAAAATGTGTAGATTAAATGTTGGATTATGTCAGTATTCGCGTTTTTACGAGAAAAAAAAATCCATCGTGGTTTTTATTCGGTTATTTTTCTACATTCAAGTTGGCGTTTCGAAGAAAGGAATTTTTTAATGGCTTTTAAACTAAATCATTACGAGAGATTATATTTAGCATGTGTTTTTTGTATTTGCAGCTTCGGACTTGGAATCAATTAGAGCTTTATTTAATGAAAAGGAAAAAGAATTATCGGTGGCTGTGGCTAAAGTTGAAGAATTAACGTTGCAACTCGAAGAATTACAACGTGGCAGGAATTCTAATTCGGCGCAAATGCCGCCCTCGTCCGCAGCTGTTGAGCTGGAGAAATTGAGGGCTGAATTGTTGGTAAGTTGAGAATTTTTTTTTATTTTTTGGTAGTTTAATGTGAGTAACGTAGGAGCGAGATGATTAACCATGTAGATGTAAGATATTTCAACTTTACGAATGAACATTTGCAGGGGCAGGGGAGAGGGGGGAGCTGCATCGCTGTTCGGAAAAGTAAAGAAAATGTTTTTTACTCGAATAAAAAAAAGCTACAAAATTATGTAAAAACCTTGTGAAATAACCCAAAAATGTGGAGAACTCCAAAGAAGCTGGGATAGGTTAATTTTATTTAAATTTATCAACTTTTACAAAGAAAATTTCAATTTTTTTAATTTGAAAAAAAACACCAATTTTTTGAATTTTCTAAAAAAAATTGAGGAGTGGAACTTATTACAAATTTTCCAATTTTTCAAATAAAGTTGAAAAGTATTTTAAAATTTTCTCAAAAAAGTTGAGAAGAAGGGCCTTTTGCAATTTTTTCAAAAAAAGAAGTGGAAACCCTCAAATTTAGTTTCCGCCTAATTAAATTTTTAAAAATTAATATTTTTCAATTTTTTCAAAAAAGCTGAGAAAAAGGCAACTACCTCTAATTTTTTGAATTTTCCAAAAAAAAAAGAGGAACTTCTTTCAAATTTTCTCACTTTTTCAAAAAAAGTTGAAGAAAAGAGCCTTTTTTAAATTTTGCAATTTTTTGAAAAAAATTACAGAAATTACTCTTTTTAAATAAAATTCTGGAGATGGACCATAATAGATTCTGTTTCGAAAATTTCAACTCGTTTCGTTGAAAATCCTTCAAAATGAAAATACGCGTAAAAATAGCATTTATGGGGCTCCCATAACATCCTTTGATCGAAAGCTAAAAATCGTCTTTGAATTTCACACCATAAATTTCAATTGCACTCAAAACCAGGGAAAAATTGATCCCACAGGCAAATTTCCATCTACGTAGACCTCTAATTCAAAAATTTTTCCAATTCTCATTCACCACACGATTCTCGTAAGTTCACGTGATTTTATAAATTTTCAGTTGAAATTTTCTCATCGCCCTAGGGAAATATGCGTAATGCTTTTCCTAATTTTCATCACGTTTTGGAAAATCATGACAAGTTGAAGGTTGAAAAATTGTTACTTTATAATTAAAATCCTTTCACTAGGAATTTTTATTCGATTCGAAAAAATTGCATAGCTATTGACAATATTAAAATTTCATGTACCTTCCTTTCGAATTTTGAATAATTAAGGCAATTATTTTTCATTTTCGTGTAACAAGTTTGGAAATTTTGGTATGCGACCAATATCGAATATGAAACTTGGAAGCAGTGCTTTGTTCATTTCGACGTCAAGGTAGTCTACTCGTTGTCTCGAATCATTAGACCTGCGGGAAATTCGTTTTAATTTGCTCTCCAGTTTGGAGAACAAATAAACCGCGAGTTTGAAATCTCACCTCAATACGAAGTCAAAGGTAAACCGCGTACAAATGTAGGTAAACCTGTGTACACTTCTATGGTATCCCGAGTTTCGAGTTGGTTTGATGAAGAAACTCTTTGGTCATATTTGCGAGCTTTGGGACTAATATTTCGATTTTTTTTTCAAAATACATTAAAATATGAATTTTGTTTGACTGGAGAAATGCAAAAAAATAGAAATAATCGCGCTCTGAGTATACTTGAGAAGTCTGACGAAAGAAGGAAAATGGTAATAAAATACAAGTGAATGGAAAATTATTGGGAAATGTTTCCTATACCGCGAAATTATACATAAGAGACGCATTTAAATAAAATTAGAAAAAATAAGAAAGAGGTGAAGAAATTGTCTACTATATTTTGATCAATCAAGCTTACTTTTTTTTCAGTAGCTTCGAAACAAAATACACTTTTCGCATAAAAAGTATTTTCCGTGTCTTTTAACTTTGAAATGGTATCCATAAAACGATATACATACGCGTATATATATTTTGAAAGGATAAATATTCCAAAGAGTACGACCATATAAAAGAATTTCGTCCTATTCGTATGCCATAGCCTCGTATAGGTATATAAACTATATACGAGCACGATTTACTCGCTTTTTTCGTTTTACTAAGTATATATACGCTACGTGTACAAAAAAAAAGTAAGAAGAAGACGAAAAAGTACATAATTTCTGTTCGTAGTATGAGAGAATATCGAAAGAAAAAAATTTCCGAATCCCTTCAGGGTATTAAAAGGTAAAGAAATGGGTCAGAGTTAAATAATAAAAATTTCGAATATTCTTGGTGTGTTGTGTTTTACGAGTCGAGTCTCTTTTGAATCTTTAAAAGGATTTTACATCGAGTGCATGCAAAAGTGTACTCATACTCGGAAAACGTTTTAATTGGTCGATGGGGTTTAGTTACAGACTATTTTTTCGATTCGACACGAGAAGTTGTGTTTTTTTGTTGATTTCTAAATTGGTTTTTTATAACAAGTGCTTGAATTTCGTTCAAGAAGGGAAATTTTTTTTCTACTGTTTGATTCTGGGAAACAAAAGAAATAATATTTTTGAAAGGCTATAGGCAGATTTCCATAAGCGATTTGCCTCAGGGTCCGGATTTTGATGATATTTGGGTGCTAGGTGGGTACTATCGAGAAACGTTCATGACCAAAATTTCAGCTTCCCCTTCCCCCCGTTTTCGAGGAATAATTTTTTTTTCGAAAATCAGATATAAATTTTTTTCTCAAATTAAAGTTGATGGAATTAATTGAAATTTTGGTGCATGGTAGACCCTCATAACTCATAAGGGCCTTCCATGAAAAAATCAACAACTCCCCACTTGAATTTTTTCTCTCCAAACGGGCGTTTTTGACTTAATTTTTTTTTTTTAACTATCGATCTCAACTGGCAAAATTTTTTAAACTCCTTTTGTACATTGTTTTTTGCCTTGCTTCGCATTTTGCAAAAAACTATTTTTCCGACGGCAAAAAAATCTCAAATTAATCTTGGAATAATTTCAAACCAAAAATATTATATAATACATAACTCAAAAATCAATAGATTTTGTAAAAAAAATTATTTAACGACGAGCTTAAGCGCGCGCGCGGTAATCGGTACTTCTCACTGTATAGTAGCGCCGCGTTTACGGTTACGCGCTTTGCTGCGTTAGGCATGTTACTACAGGCCAAATACGGTGCCGTACGCAACGGTGAACGAGGCGCTACCGCGTAGCGGGAAATTTCGGCCGACACGCGCGCGAGGTTTTTGTGATTTTTGACCAAGACCTCGGGGAGGCAAAATTTTGAAAAAAATATTATGATATTTAGGAATCGATAATATATCGAAAAAATGAGTTTAAAAAATTGTGCCAGTTGAGATAGATAGTTGAAAAAAAATTAAGTCAAAAACGCCCGTTTGGAGGGGAAAAAATTGAAGTGGGGGGTTGTTGATTTTTTCATGGAAGGTCCTTATGAGGGTCTACCATGCACCAAAATTTCAATTAATTCCGTGAACTTTGATTTGAGAAAAAATTCATATCTGATTTTCGAAAAAAAAATTATTTCTCGAAAACGGGGGGGGGGGAGCTGAAATTTTGGTCATGAACGTTTCTCGATAGTACTCACCTACCACCCAAATATCTTCAAACTCCGGACCCTGAGGCAAATCGCTTATGGAAATCTACCTATAGCTTTTGCAATTGAATAAAATAAATTTTTTGACATTTTCATATCTTGATTATGGCACATAAAAGGGGATTTGAGGCAGAAATTGAGGATTTGTACTGAGGGGAAAAATTGGATGGAGAAATACTTGAAATAAAATTTATTTGTGATACTTTTAGCTAGACTTTTTATTCAAATAATTTTTGTTCGAAAAACGAAAGATTCAGGAAAATTGTACCCGAGCTAAACATGTCCATTATGGTCTTAAATTACGAATAAATTATGAAATTGCTTTCAACATCTAAATCAAGTAGAGTTCCTACTTCTATATTAATGCTAATAGGTAAGGGCTTCATAATGTGGGTAATTTTTTCGCCGATAGGTCATCTAATCCCCCTTCGTAACATACTCTCGGGCGAAGTACCCTTCATCGTACGGTATCTCCATCAATGCCGCTCGACGGTAAAAATTTACTGCAAATACTTTAATCGGATTGTCTCGGAGCGTCCGAATTTCCACTCCAACGATCCTCCCTGTAACTGTCTAGCGTATCGTGCCATATAGAACCGAAGAGAAAACCCAATTACTCGTCTGTGTGCGTTATATAAACGACGAACGTATTGAAGTGTCATTTTGTAAATGTCATTCGCCTTCTCTTTCACCATGCCAAAGGCTCTGGCCAATCTTTGTACGAGTACACAAAGTACACAACAGTCTCCTCTATTATTAATGGCTTCCGTTTTACTCAAATTCTTTTCGGAAAAGCTTCTGGAAAGGACGAATTTTACGAATTAATCACCTACGCCATTCGCACAACTCCGTAGTGTTTTTTCCGGCTGTGGCAGGCTCGTGATAAGCGTCGAACAATACGTTGAATTTTTAATACTTTTAATGTTTCGCGGATTCTCGTTAGTTTCAATATGCGACTGGTCTCGAGATGTCATAATATCTCGCGCGTACTATTTATTATTCTGGAATCGCGATTCATTAAGTAAATTGAACGAAAAATATGTTAGGTGTGTTTTTTTGCACTTCGTGAAAACGCGTTTCGAAAATGTTTTTTCCTTGTACAAGCGAACGTGAAATTTTTATTATTTTCATAAACGTATTCTTTTGCGTTACGAGAGACGATTAAATTTTCACAATTCTTAGTTCTTTGAAAATACTCGTATTTCGAGGCGAATCTTGGGAATACGTCGATAAAGAAACGCGTCGGATAGTGGAACTTAACTTCATATGGAAGTTTTACTTTTAATTACGAAAAACTTGAAATGCAGGAAATTTCCTCGCATCCACATACTCTCGAAGTCTTTTCATTTCCGAAATGGAAAGCCAACCGAGACCTCTGAAAGTTTTGCTGCGGTAGTCGAATATTTTTCTGCTCTGGAAACACATTTTACTTGGACGTATTTTAGTAGTGCTGCCTCATTCTGTATTTCTTTTCGCTGACGAAGCTAGTGTTATGAGGAAGGGAAGGGGAGAAATTTCTTGATATTTCAAGAATCGATACTTGGACGGATTATTATCGATCCGATCATCGAAAGTGGACCATTTGGTAGGCTGAAGAAGCGTTATAAGGGAATTTACTCTTCCTGTGGAATTTTTTGTGAAGAAGAGGAAAGTGGGGGGGTGTTCATATCGAGAAATTATTACAAATTAGGAACCTAAGTCCTGAAAATCCACAATAAACTCATTTTAGTAATCGTGGTTCAAAATGTTTATTTTTTTCTCTTGAGCTGAGACGAAAAGAGGTACAGTAACTCGAAATTGGAACTATTTTGAAAATCTCAGCATAAGGGAAACGATAAAAAAAATTCTTAATGAGATGATGAGTTGACAAGAGCTATAATAATTTCAAAAATGAAGCTACCCCAATGAGATCTGAAAAATTGAGCTGAAGTAGTTCCTTGTTTTTTGAATAGATGGCGCTATCAAAATTTTTGCTCGTTACTTCATGTATTCTGTTGCGTATTTGCCTGTTATCAATTTACCATGTCAACCGTAGACGACGATAGAGAGAGAGAGGAAGGGCAGGGATAGCTGTCGTGTTGCAAATAATTGCAGATTTTTCGGATAAATGGCGCTATTAGTATTCTCCTTTGTTACTTCGTGTTTCCTGTTTCATATACGATAGAGTAGGAAAGAGCAAGGGCTGTCATATTGCATGTAGTTCGTTGTATGTGTTCGTAACGCTATCTATGGATAACTTACATTACTAATTCGGTTTAGTTATTTTTAAAAATTGATTTTTTTATGCGCGGTACGCGATTTATCAATTACTAATTTATTCTTAAATTAATTTTACATCCAAAGTATATTCATTTTTTGGCCTTTAAAACAAAGAAAAGAACCCCGAACGACGTTAGTTCGGAAAAATGAACTTTTAATAAATTATATCGATGCAAAATTACCGTCGTAAATTCAGGCCCCGAACCAATATTGTATGGTTTGAACGTAAAGTAAAAAAGTTTATTATTCACGTAGTTCTCTTATTTAATTTGCCAATCTCAATAAAGGTCCGCAGTGAAGAGTATATTGAAAAGCGTGGAAAAACTACGGCAAGTTTTTACGGGGGCGAGTTTCCTTACTATTTACCCCCCTCGTCGACTCGCTTTTATTTATAGTACACCTTTAAAAAGATTCCAATCTCGGCACCCGCTCTTGGTAATAAATTTTTAATTGTATAGCGTTTTATTTTTTGCGGTGTGGTTGGATGCTGCAAAAAAGAAACGAAGATCGTTAAGAAGTTTATTTCGGAGCGTGTAACATATATAGTCTGGATTCTAGTTTACCAATCAATTGACGATTGTTCTTCGTAGAGCTTTTAATTCGAACTTGGAATAGCTCTGAAAGGAGTTTCGTAGACTTTTTCTACATGTCTCGAGTTTATAGCGCGATATACGTAGAAGCGGAAAGATAGGGACATATTGATTTACGATACGGACCTGTGGCTCAATTGTGTGGGTTTTTTTGGTGTATGGAGTATAGACACGATGTGATAGACGGAGATTTTCTCGTGATATATCGTCGGTATTTTATAGAAGAGAAATTAATAGGCAGAAGGTCCACGTTGTAACCTTTCAACTACGGTTCGGTATGTCGGTTAATTTATTCGAAACTAATTAAGTACATCGAAGCGAGCGTCGGTGTGACAACCACCGAGACGACATCGATGCCGCGAATTATTTATTTTACCAGCACCAATATCGAAGGTGTACAAATGTACACCCATGGTAATACAACTGTTAAGCTGATAACCGCCATGATACGGATTAAAGCATTTATACCGCGCTGGTCCTACTTTAATTTAATTATAATAGGAATTCGTACAAGTATGTTTCATTGCTCGTTTTTGTGCTCGCAGTATCGAAATAAATTGAACGAACAACAATCGGCTAGATTATCGCATCAAAGAGAGGTGTTGGCTCAACGGCAAGAAGAGATGTCAGCAATTGATAGACGGATCGCAGAACTGCAGGGTAGATTGCACCGGAAGAGGTTGCTCAATCAGCAATTAGCCAGTCATATTAATAAACAGCAAACCAATCAGAATGCGCCGCCTAATCATCAGCAGCAGCCGCAATTCCAGCCTATATTCCAGCAGCCAGTTAGTCAGCATCAGAATAAGCAGCAGGCGCAGGTTAAACATCAGCAACCCGTTCAGCAGAAACAATCAAATCAGAAAGTACCTGCTCAGAATCCATATGCGATGTACTATCAAATGTGAGTAGTGAATTTTTCAATTTTGGTGGTGGGATTGTGGTGAGGAGAGGGTTGAGAAGAATTGTTTTCGATTTAAGAAGTCTCCGCATTAATGTTACTGAAGTAGGTGAAAAGAGGGGTTTTGTAATTTATTTAAAATACGCGCGTATTTTTCGATATTTCTCATCAAATTTTTATATTTAGTAAAATTAAGAAAATGAACAAAAAAATGGAAAAATTAAATTTTTTAAATAAAACTCAATAAAACGTTTTTAAATGAAATTTTATAAAATTTTTTGATGATAAAATTTTATCAATTTTTTTTGAATAAAATTTAATAAAAACATTTTTAGCATATTTTTTGAAGCAAAAATTATGAGAACAAAAAAAATAGTGGATACAAAAGGCCGGTTCTGAGACCCTTTCTATGTGAAAAAGCTGATTCCGAAACTTTTCGTTAGCCCGGTAGCAGTCTGATCCCGCGTATTCGTTGCAGAAAATGTTGGCGAAGTTACGGTCAACAGGTTTTGAATTTGGGGATCTCCAAAAATCAATCATTTCATTTAATACGGAATTCTTAATGTTGATCGTAACTTCGCGAACGCTTTCCACTACAGATACGTGGAATTAGACTGTCATCGAGCTATCAAAAAGTTACAGAAATAGCTTCTTCACGTTTATAGGGATTGAAAACAGGTGTTTTTGTATTCACTTACTTTTCTTAATTTCGGCTTTCAAACTTTCCCCTCCTCTCCTTCCTTTTTACTATTTCTCTAGAATCTTGTCTTCAAATTTTTTCATTTATTTCATAATTTTTAACGTTGAATAAAAAAACAAATTTTTATATTTTTTAAATTTTCTCGAGATTTAAAAAAAAATTATTTGGGAAGTTAACCAATCTCCCTCTTTTCTCATGAAAATCGCCATTCAGTTTTTTACGAATTTTACGAATGAACTGATTTTCATGTTGTAGTTTTGTATTAGTAAAACATTATCATCATTAATTTCCGCATAAATTACAGGAACGCTTTAACGAAAAACAACGCCACAAAAACGCCACCGTATTCCGGCATGACAGCCGTACCAAAAACCACGTCAACGATGAGCGGCCGACAAATGGGCAACACGAACATAGCCGCCGTTGAGCCATACCACCACGTGCCATCGAACCATTACCAACCGGCCCTTGACGTGAAACGAAACCATCGCAAGGGCGACCAGCTCCAGCCGCCAATGAACGCTTCGCTGGAACCGAACCTGCAACGTAAACCGCCTCATCATGGTGTTCATAATCAAAAAGAACTCTCCGATGATCAACGTACGCAGTTCACCCCAGAAGATGAACGCAGACAGAATAAATACGATAATGGTACCGTTGATGGAATAAAATCGGACGAGAGAGTGCAGGAATTTTGGCCTAATAAATTCGACTCGAAATACCAAACGTTACCGAGCGGTACGAAATTCAGTGTTGCCAGTAATACGAGTTCGGCTAAGTATATATTAAGAAGACCCGGAGAAGGTATCGAGAGTCACGAAAGTAATCAGAAATACCAAGATCGAAAATATTCCGATGATAATTTCAATAATAATTTAAAAGAGGGTACCAACGATACGAATGATAAGAATAATAACGCTGATACGGCTGCAGCCAAGATAACGAATGCAAATGCTCCATCGATTAATCAATCTCCGGGGTCGCAAATGCAACAGACCAATATTGTCCGAAGTATACCAATATCGTCGAGTAATAATAAAGGCTTGGCTACGCCGATATCCAATATTAATTACTTATCTAGATCGACTACCTGTTCGACGACAGCAAATGGAACGTCGAGGTTGGTTTCGAGTACTTCTTCGGAGTTGTTTTT
The DNA here is from genome assembly GCA_003261595.1 of Maconellicoccus hirsutus. NCBI lineage: Eukaryota > Metazoa > Arthropoda > Insecta > Hemiptera > Pseudococcidae > Maconellicoccus > Maconellicoccus hirsutus. The sequence continues at coordinate 75,026 of QBDW01004928.1, forward strand.
CCATACAAACAATTATTTCGTGATTATTACAGATCGTACGAAAATTCACCTTTGAATCAATCAACGGTCAGTGCTCAAAGTATGGAAAATAATTCGATCGGTTCGACAGCAACTACGAGTACGGTGGTTACATTCACCAGCACGTACCAGGTACGTACTAACGAAGTGTAAATTTACCATACAAAACAAGCTCCCTTGTACGCGAGCTTTTTTGTAATAGGGAAGAAAAAAAACAAGGGTGTGGAAAATGTTAATTTTTACAACCTCCGCGTATTCCGACTAATTTGCATGCATTACATTTCGCAAATTGGCTTCCGTTACGTTTATTAGTTAAGTGAAAGAAAAAAGCTATGAATGATCTGCTAATGGGCCTTATTTTCTCGACGTGTTTTGTCTTAGTACCTCTTTTTTAATTTTCTCTAATTACACGATGTTCGTCGTTCGAGAGGCTGGGTTAATTTCTTTTTACGGTTTGGAAATTGTTTCTAAAGGGTGACAAATTTAGTGCTATTGTTAACATGGTTTTTTCTTTTCTCGTTTTTACAGAAACCGGTGAGTAGTGTTTCGCCGATTTATCAAACGTCGTCGACGCGAATTCAACCCGTACAGCCTCAGACTATCGGATCGTTGTCATCGGTAGGTCTTCGGGGTGATTGAAATTGGACCGGGGGATCGAGGGGATAAAATTTCAAGAGCATTTAAACCATAAAAATTGAAAAAAAAAATTGGAAACATCCACTAATTAACTCATGCCCTGAATCATGAATTTTTTCCTTATAATTTCTGAATTCAAGAAAAAAAAGAAATTTCGAAATTTAGGATAACCGAATAAAATTACCGAATTAGCCAATAGAAGCCTTCGTCTGACGTTAAAACGTCTTGAAAAAACTTCAAACAAGCTCATTCCTCTTCTCGCGATCTTTATATTTTTATTTCAATAATTACGAACTTTTTACCGCCTCGGTTGCCAACACTGTTGAAGAGGTTGCGAGACTAACTTACGTTTTTTCCAGGGTGCCGGCCACGAATACCGTAAAAATTACCTCCCAAATGCAGCCTTATCGGATAATCAAACGCCAAAACCGGCTTTACCGCCAAAACCAGCGCCACCGGTGAAAGCTACCCCTCCCCCGCCTCCGCGTCAAAGCGCTTTTCACACACTATACACATCTCAGACGGAAGGTAAATCCGAAGCAAGGACGTATTTCGGATCGGACTTCGGTAGAAAGAACGAGAACTCTTCTGATACACCTTCTTCTGGTTCTGATAAAGAACAATCGGAGAAACGATATTCCAAAGGAAATGGTGATTTGGCCGTTGACATGGCTAATTTAAATGTTTCAAAGTAAGTATTACCAAGTTCGTGATACTTTGTACAGTGCTGTGTAATAATGTGATGATTTCTTTGTAGTAAAAATGACCAATCGAAAAAATCCGAGTCGCCGCCTCCGCTTCCAAGCGTCGAGCCGCCATCGGATGACGAAGTAGATAGATCGATGAAGCTGAAAACGATCTATGTACAGAATAGCGCGACGAATAATCGTAATAAGGATATGAACAGGGTACATATTGGCTCAATTAGCGAAAGATTGATGTCCGATTTAAGTCAAGATTCAAGTTCGAGCGATACGAGCAGCGCGGAGAATAACTATTTCGTTGGGAATAACCGCCGAATTGAATTACCTCCGGCGTATTTGTTCCCTGAGAACGAGACGCCGCCGAGAGATTTGGTTAGTTCGAATAGCGAAAAGGATGTCGAAAGTTCGGACGATGCTGATCATCGGAATATCATCTTGAATATTAAAAATTCTACCGATGGCGCTGATAATAGCTCAGATGATAAATTCAGCCCGATGAGTTCGTCGCCGGATTCGGAAAATACTGATAAAATCGTTAGCGACAAGGAGCTACAATTTTCCGGTAAGTTGATCGCTTTTAAAAATAACGAAGATATACTTAATGTTCTTTTTTCTGTGGCAGATGACATCAAGAAGATCAAAAAAGGAAATCTCAAGAATACCAATAGCGTTAATAGTAAAAGAAGAGTTTCCTTTGATCCTTTGGCTTTACTTTTGGACGCATCTCTCGAAGGCGAATTAGAATTGGTGAAGAGGACCGCGAGTCAAGTGAAAAATCCCAGCGCAGCTAATGACGAAGGAATTACCGCCTTACACAATGCTATATGCGCTGGTCATTTTGAAATTGTCCAATTCTTAGTGGAGTTTGGCTGTGACGTCAATGCTCAAGATTCTGATGGATGGTGAGCGGCTCTTTGGCGTAATTGGATTTAATATTCGGTTGATATTTTATACGAGTTTTATTTAACGTAGGACGCCATTACATTGTGCCGCAAGTTGCAACAATTTACCAATGGTGCGATTCCTCGTCGAACACGGAGCTTGTATTTTCGCTACTACTCTTTCCGATCAAGAGACCGCAGCTGAGAAATGTGAAGAAGATGAAGAAGGATTTGATGGGTGTTCGGAATTTTTATATAGTAAGGGTCATATTCGTATTTTTGTCAGAGCACATTTTCAATTGAAACAATTTTTTGAATTATCGAGATTTTCCATAAATTAAAAGAAACAGAAACAAAAAATATGCCAATATGTATTTCTTTGATAAATGGCAAATATCAAAAAATAAACATCTCGTAAAATTAAAGGATTTTACCATTTTTCTATACCACATTAGTTTTTTCCATCACGTTTATCATGGAATTTTCCTGGTAAAAACCTTAAAAAGAATTTACATAGGATTCAATTCGAACAAACGACCGATTGGCTCGTTGTAAAATACGTCCCACCGATTACTCGACCTCTACATCACGTTTGCTATAATAATGCGATAAATTTTAATAAAAATCCATCTTTTTAAGGTGTTCAAGAAAAACTAGGCATTTTGAACAACGGAATCGTATACGCGGTATTTGATTACGAAGCTCATAATCCGGATGAATTGAATTTCAAAGAAGGAGATCGTTTGACTGTGCTGCGAAAAGGCGACGAATGGGAAAGAGAATGGTGGTGGTCGCGTCTAAACGATAAAGAAGGATATATTCCTAGGAATTTACTAGGGGTAAGATTTGCTCATGTTTTTACGATATTTTTCGATTATTACATCGCTCAGTTTTTTTTCCTGTTAAGGTTTCTTTTTGACAGTATATTTTCGTTTGATTACAGTTGTATCCTAGAATACATCCTACAAATAAGATTCAGGATTAGTTGTGAACATCGCGTAGAAAGGATGGAATTTGAAGATTTAGCGGTTATTTGATTCGAATATGTATTGAAATAAGTTTCGTCGGTTTAATTCTTTTTCGCTGATAATTCATTTATCGTTTTGAGAGGTTTTTAATTTTGATAATGAGGAATGATTTTTATAATGATCAGTTTAATTATTCGAACTAACGCGAAGATTACTATTTTCAAGCCATTTAATCTAATTTTGCATATTACTTTATTGTTGAATTTTTTGGTGCTGAAAGTGGCTTTATTGCCCTATCCAACTTCTACGCGTCTTTAAGTTTTTTTTCGCTTTAAGACCAGGATATAAGTTATATCTCAGGAATATTTGTTTAAGGGAAATTTCGATTTGTTAAAGCATGTAACCAAGTTAGTGAGTTGGTAAGGTAAACGTTGTTTTTAGAAAACTCTCGGCAAGTTTGCGTTTATATAAACTTGACACTTAAGTTTTCATCGAGTTGAAATTACATTGCGTGGTGCTACGTTATACTCAAATTTTTCACTAACTTACCAGCCTCGTTTGGGAATCGTAACTTTAACAAGAATCGATATTTCGAGATGTGGAGAGTATGTGGAAAACGTATTGATGCAGGTATCTTGCTACCTAGTACCTATTGAACAATCGCGTATCAATCATAAGACTTGAATTTTTTAAATTATCTTTTAATTTCAACGACACGTGTGTAGTCCTGTGTCTTTTAAAAGTCTGTAATGGTAATTGAAGAAGAGAATTTTTTTAACTTCAATACTGATTTGAATATTCAAATTGCAACCATATTGTTTATAAGTTTCGCCGCTTTTTCAAACGATCAAACTATTACAAAACGAGAAACGATAAAGTATTGACTGCAATTACACAATAACAGTAATGGAAGTTACCATTGTTATATTAAAAAAATGCAGTATTATGTTTTACACTTTTAATATTTAATGTTTATTTTTTATGTATGGAAAATCTATGTGTGGTTTGATGAGCGGTTTTTTTCTTTTTTTTTTAACGAATTATTTTATATTTCACTCGTTTGCACACACGTTTCTTTTTTCATGTGTAAATCGATACACACATATCGATCGGTTTCGTGATAATTTTTTCTGTTTTTTCCAACCTTTTATCAAGTATGAATTTTTATCTTTTATGGCTTTTTATTTTTAGCTATATCAATTGAAACCAATAAAGTGCCTATATTTTGTTAGAGTTGTCGATATGTACATATCAATTTTATTTTGTAAGTAGAGATGTATAGAATATTTGTTATCAATAAAGTTGTTATTTTATTTTTTTTTGTTGTTACTTAATTTACTGATGATTTGAGGCGTAAAGTTGCAATTGCGATGCAGCGTCTTTTATTTTGATTTTCGTCCATTTTTGCCCATTTTTTCACCTTCTCTGTTTATTTCTGCGTTGTTTTTATTAATTTTCAATCGTTTTTTATCATTTTTGTCAATTTTTTTCTCATTTTTGTGCATTTTTGTTCTTCTTGTGTCTGTTTTTCCTTTATTTACGTCTATTTTTGGATATTTTTTCATCTTTTTTGCCTATTTTTGTCTATTTTTTGCCCATTTTTTCATCATTTTTGTAAATTGTCATATGTTTGTTCATTTGTGGGCATTTTTTTACTACCTTTTTGTGTTTTTTCACCATTTTTATCAGTTTTGCTATGTTCAGATTCATTTTTAGTCATTTTTTTGCTTTTGTTTTGTTAAATTTTTGTTTTTATCTCATTTTTACGCATTTTTCCTCCGTTTTTTGCTAATTTTGCCCATTTTTTCATCGGTGTTGTCTCTTTTTGAACTGACTGTGACGAAGCCCACAATTATTTCATTTTTCTTATAAAAATGAACGTCCCTTTTGAGATGATCGAAGGTTCTTGCTACCAGCTGACTGACTTCCGAAGGCTAGTTCGAGTGGTCTGTTTTCGCGAGTCTCGGTAATGCTCGTTAAGTTTTCAGCATAAGCTGATACTTCGTAATCCGAGCCAAGGATTGTGCTGTCGGTGTCCTCGGTGTTGAGGAAGCCTTAAACTCGTGTGGTAAGCTCTGGAGATCGATGTCATTGGAGGTTTCAATTTTAATTCCCAGCTAGAGTTTTAGTCGCATAGTCTTGCAAGTGTGCAGTATTTCAGGCTCAGTTTTATTCATCTTTTTGCCATTTTTTGTAAATTTTCCCTCCGTTTTAGTCCATTCTTGCACATTTTTTCTTTATTTTTGTGCATTTCTGCTGCATTATTGACTGTTTTTTCCCATTTTTTTTCTGTACAAATCATGTGGTTGCATAATCTGAAGAGTTTTTCGCTTATCTTGACTGAAATTTCGGAATATTTGATGAGCTTATCAGAAAATCAGAACTTTCATGTCGATCTTTCAAAGGCAGGTAACAGAAAACTGAAAAAGGATTAAGTAAAAAAGAAATTTGAACTCTCGGTATTGTTTTGGGGGTCCTCGATAATGCATCGAATTTTCAACAGAAAACGAGAAAGCCAAGCCTCATGCGTCAAACTTAATTCGAGATTCTTGCTCGTCGTCGTATGCTTTCTACGTAGTATTTGTTCTGAAAGCACTAGCGCTCCAGCGGATGTTGATTGCGTATTTTGTTGCTATCGTTTAGTTTTAGATAATTAGTGAGAAATTACTATTTGGTAATATCGGACTTCAAAAGTAGTGATTGTTATTTGTCTCACTTTTCATAGAAACCTTGCTACCTCGTTATTTGGCGTCAAGAATGGCATCGACAATTTGGAATGTTTTCGGAGTTTATTCTGTAATATTGTTCGCAATGGCGCGAGTAAGTTTCTCGATATTTTATTTAATGGTTTAATATAGTTTAAATAATTGATCATAGTAACGAGCATGCTGATTCAGACCTATGAAACTGACGAAGGGTGGTGATCAGTAGACGCACGCGCTGCGGCCATTCTAATCCTTTTATTATAAGGCGTTTTAAAATTAAATGAATAATATTTTTAAAAAAAAAGGTTGAATAGGTTATAAATTGGTATCTTCTAATTTCGTATCATATTCGGCATGAATTCCGATAGACTTTTTCTTGTAAACAGGAAATTCAAGGGATCCATATCAGCCAAAAAAAGTAGATAACGGAAGCAAGTCATGAAATTACGATATCTAAAATTGTGATACGAAATACATTATATAAAACTTATAACAGTAATTGTCAAATTGATTAGCATCGAATTATCGGTACACCTGTTATAATAGATCATGGTTGTATTCGGCGTTATCAATATGGAGATCACGCCGCTGGGAGATGTGCTGAACATACCTGTGGGAACGGACCGCTCACTAACTTGCGTAGTAAACGGGATCAATGTTTCAGCGCCATTGACCAACCTGGAATGGAAGGATCCTAAGAATAATGTTTTAAGTAGACGAAATAATCGAATTCGACCGGTGTATGTGTCAAATAATATTGTGCTTTTGCTTCTCACTCAATTGGAAACACGGGATGGCGGAGTGTATACTTGTTCGGCTACATACAACGGCGAAACCCTGTTCGCGTCCGTTAAAGTTATACCGTATCGTAAGTACGGATACTTATATTTTCACAGAGAAATTAGGAATCACCGACAATCGGATGAAATTTTTAGTAAAACGAAATTCGTTCGTGAACCATTCGCCACGATGAAGTATACAAAGGCATTTTTATAACTTCGACTTTAAACATTGTAGAAATATCATTCGTAAATACACCAGTCAACCAGTTAGCTGAGTCAGGCAGTACGTATAAAATCAAATGCCGAGTCGAAGCGGATCCTCAAGCGATCGTGGAATGGACCAAAAATAACGAAACAATACGCAACGGTTCACGTTACACTCAGGAACACGATGGTTTAGTAATTAACGATGTCAATGAGTCGGACAACGGAGAGTACCATTGCATAGGGTCTGTTGCTGAAATTGGTGAAACTAAGAGCCGCATTATTAATTTAGAGGTGACACATCGATTGAAAATTATTCATAAATTATTATTGTTTATTAAGCAGACAATGACGTCATTGAGTTATAATCATAGGTAGTTCGTGCGCCAAAAATAGTCAATACTACCGACCACTTTGCCACTGAAGGTGGAAACGCGACGCTTATTTGTCAAGCTACCGGTAAACCGAAACCAGATATTATTTGGGTTCGAAAATCAGGCCGTCAAGTAGTTGCCAAAGAAACGGATGGTGTTTTGCGTATTGAAAAAATCTCCAAAGGGGAAAACTACGATTATTTTTGCCAAGCTGTTAACAAAGCTGGAGAAGACGAGATTCATGTTCATCTGAATGTTAACTAATCTTGTACTAACTTGTATCCATGTATTGTAAATTATAATATCATTGTTGAGAAATAATGTGGGGGAATGACACAACTACGAGCATGAGTTGTGCATTGTGTATTTCATTATTTCACTTGGTGAGAAAAAGTGCCATCAGAAAAAGATCAAACCTATCATCATCTATCAAACGTCTTCCCTATTCCCATCAAGAAACTCATATTTTGTGCTAATTGCTTAACTCTCTCTCCCTATTTCTCAAACCCAAAAGCTCCACTTTTAAGTAGTTTTCTTGCGTTAGAAAATTTTAGAATTCCTGCAACACAAGCGCCCTCGTGTTGCAGTATTTTAAAATCAATGGTGCTGTTGACATTTCATTTACTTTCACTCTAAATTAGAAATTATTTTATTCGATTGTTTCAACTTTCAACGCTGAGCGTTAGATGCGGCGTTCAATGTTTTTTTTTTTTTTTTTAATGTTCGCCATGCACAGCAACTGAAGCTTGAGGCGATTTTTGGACTCAATATGGTTTTGATATCTTACAACATTGTTGGAGTTTATGCTGCGGTGTTATATGTGCATAATTGCACAGGTAAGTTTAATGATTATTATTAAATATCTTAAAAATAATAGATTCTAGTATTGAATAATTTTTCCTAAACGAAGTAATTGTTTTCCTTGAATATTTAAAAATTTACTTAATGGGAAATTTGTTGATTAAAAATTCCATCTCATCGAAATTATCTTATACAGCCTTGTGAGTTGTGAATTAATTGGCAGAAAATCTTTCGCATTATGGTGAATTTGATGTCTAATAACTAACATTTGAATAATAGTCAATTTGTTCGAGGATATCGAACTTTATTATTAGAAGACAATTTCTATATTTTAGTAAAATTTTTATCAAGTTGATAAATACAGAGATGTCCTCGGATTTCTTTTGCTCGCACGAAGTATTCAATAGTAAATATTTCTTGTAAAATAATTAAAATACTTGTATCATGTATTACGCAGAAATTCTCTTCTATGTGACTCTTATTTGAACGATAACGTGGTTGCGCTCTCGTGGAGATTTCACTTTTCAAAGTTGCGAAGTGTTCAAAAACTCCTGTAGAGTCCGTTTCAAGATCAGTTACAAAATAATGGTATTTTAACAGAATTCGAAATCGAAACCAAAAAATTGAATATTTGTGACCACTGAAACGTTGAAAAAAATTCAAAACGACTTAAAAACCGGAAAAAAAATCTCATGATTTTACACGTATTTTTCACGAGTTCATCTACTTTTTTCATCATGCGTTGAAACAGCAGAAATTCAACTAAAAAATATTTTCGACGGAGATGATTGATAATTTTTCCAAAAGTTGAATTTTTTTAGGTATTAAAAAACTGAGCATTTGGAATTTTTATGAAATTCTTATCTTCAAATTGCTATCTACCGGTACCAGTAATTTTCAGGTAATTCAAAATTTCACTCCAGAGTTCATCGGTATTGTAAATTCGCCCAACACGAACTCGATGGTTGCATGTGACGTCGAAATATTCATTAAAATTACACCTTTAATAAATAAACGTAAAACCTTGCCGCGTCCTCGCCCATCGAAGCACTTGATTATTCGCATATTGCGAAATTCGGCCTGACAAATTAATCAGAATTTAAATATTCCCAACGTTCATCCGACTACACGTCGTCGAATGAAACGACGAAGACATACGACTAATCGAAAATCAATCGCGGTTTTATCAGTATGTCAACGAAAAATTCCCTTATCAGTATTAACCGCTATTAACACCTGACATAGGTGAGTACTCAGTTTAGCTCGAGTACTTCGCAACAACGCTCATTTATTGCTTCTTTGTTTTATATCGAAATTGTTTTGGAAATTTATAAAATGGAAAGTGACATTATATACAGTAACGGGGGCCCTTATGAGCACGAGATCGCCGCCGAACATCATCATCATGTTCATACCGGTCAGAACATGGTCACCGAGCATCATCACGTTGTTAATCACGAGCACGTGCCCGTTACAACCTCCGCTCCGTCTTACGAAGGCTCGTGTTGGCAGTTTATGCCACCTGATTATCCGTATTGCTCAGAGGATGATTTCAGGTAAGAAACGCGCGTAAATTATTTCACAACTCTCTTCTCCTCCGTTTTTGATATTAAGATCGATTTTGAAAGTATTTTCATAGATAATTTAAGATACAATGGAGAAATTGAATAAGTACAAGGATGACCAATCTGTGTCCTAAGTTTTGAGTTACACGAAGTATCTATGTTTAGATTAATCTTTCCTCTCGAAAACCCTTGTCCATGTCATATACCAAACTAATGACCATATCGTGTCCAAATTTACTTGAAAAATAAATCGTCGAAAAATCTTAAACCAATTGACGAGGATTGAAAGTCCCTTTAGTATTATTTGGCGTAATTAAATGTCAAGATTTATCACTTATTCCCCTCGTTTGTTGGCTTTTCCTCTGCTCGATGTGTAGGGTCGTCTCGGACGAGTTATTTACATCGAAACAACGTCATCTTCATTTGTTTAAATTACGTTGTTATTGAAATCCGACCTGTCAAACCGTAAATGCTTTTATGAGATGCGAATTTATTACAAAAAATTGTAATTTATTGGTTTCTTTGCCAAAGAACTGTACGTTTTTTTTGCGAAGATAGGTAGTTAAATAGTAGGTACTACTACACGTGTACACGTGTCAGGAACGACAATAAAATATTGAAAAATGCATTAAAATTACATTACTAAAATTACAAAACGGTAAACAAAAATATGCAAAACAAATGACTGAAAATATCCAACATATTTCGTATATTCTAATTCACTTAACGACCTTACAAACTACACCCTCACGTAGGAAAAAAAAGAGAAACAGACATCAAAGATAATCACTTTTAAAAAAGAAAAAAAAACCCTCGTCGAGCCTATTAAATCCGGTGTCATCGAAGCAATAACACAGTAATGCTTTCGTGCTTCAAAAACTCGAGTAAGAATATTATCCGCGTCAAATACGCTATCGAGTAAAAACAGTTGTCAAAAATGAGAAAAAACTAGAGGGAAAAGAAACGAGTTGAAAAATACGAGAATATACTTATAGGTACGGTCGGGTGATATGCAAAAGGGAATATTATATGCACCAGGTACCGACGGTATCATCACCTGTTACCTTCCCACGCTTTATTCCGCTCAATTTAGCGGTAATTTACTGTTTTCCGATTTCAAATCGGGTGTAATTAGCTTCCCGAAGATCTTATATTTTTCTAATAGGTTTAATTTTGATAATTCGAGTGGGGGGGGGGTGACTTGGAAAGGAATTTCAAAATGCACAATTTGAAAATCGAGTAAGATACGTTTATTTCGAAGTCATTTTCGTGTTTTCTCAAGTATCCGAAAATTTCTAGGAATCCTCATTTTAGAGAGTTTCTCGCCTCACGAATGTTTCAAAAGAGCATATTGAAAATTCAAAAAATTTTGTTGAATCATCTTTCCCTCCCCCTCTCAATTGCTGGTTTTTCTTAATATACTTTCGATTCTTTTTTCATGCGAATATTTAAAAATTCGTCAAACAATTGAAAACGTAAAAAAATTGTATTGAAAAAATATTCAGTTCATAGTTTTTTAAAATTAAATGCAAACCTTTGAAAATCAAGACAAAAAATTTTTTTAAATCTGAAAAATTATTAGTCGCAAACGACCTAGAAGCGTTAAATAAATTGCTTAATAATAATATACTCGTACTTCGAAAATCAACATTTTTTAAGACACCGAAATTGCATGAAAAACTTTGAAAAAGAACGCGCATCAAAACATGAACTTAGGGTCAAAAAACTCCATTTCAGGATTTTTCAAAAATTAAAAATGCAAAATAATTTTGATATTCTGAAAACCAAAAAAAGTTGTAATTTTTTATTGTGATTGTTCAATTATTTATGTATTTTTTTCAGTTAACATTACTTCTAAATTCTAATCACCTGAGAGCACCAAGTTCTCTTCATGTTCTTACTTTATTTTACTTCTTTCCATTAACTTTCATTTTGCCTTTTCCCGATAAAATTTACGAAATTGAATTTTTAGTAGGAGGGGAGGAGGCAACGTCATTCCCGCAGATATTCTTTACCCTTGAGCGATAATTTTCTTGTCACTTATCTTTATAATACTGGATACATACGAGAGCACAAGGCCATCTCCTTTCGTAGCCTAAAATCAGTATTTTCGCTGGTGGAGATGTTTTTCAATGACCCCCTCCAGGGTGTTCTAAAAGTTAGCAGCACAGCTGCTTAAAGTTTCAGCAAACTCCATGAAAAATATTGAAGGGGATTTTACAGCTTTTGTAGCAAAATATCAAAATCACGATGGAATTTTAAAAGATATGAAAAAATTGTCGAAACAAAAAATATTCCTTTTTGGATCTTCAACAACTTTTGTCACGCGAGGCCTGACAAGGATGCCTCAACTGAGTTAATTTTTTTTTGCATGGCTGATAATATGGTGAGATTGTGACAAAATTTGAGTAGATACGAAAAAATAATTCAAACAAAAAATATTCCTCGTTCATTTTCCAATAATTTTTGTTAGAAAAATTTTTTTCTCAAGTTGCCCCAAACGTCATAAAAACGGCCCAGCTCGAGTATTACATATGAACGGAGGTTGCCGCATTTTCAATGCGTGTGATCATTCGATAGAATATCGTTTTATCAGAGGGTGAGGAGGGGGAGAAACGATTACATAAAATTCTTGATTTCTATAGGTAGTTTTTGTGTGGTTGTAAAAACCTCTCTTAAAAGAAATTCCGCTAACTCTTACAAATAGCAGACTTCTTGGAAGACGCTATCAAACTGGGTTTCCTATTTAGTCCAGTCAATCTAGCCCGAAAATGGCCTCGAGCTTGCAAAACGAGAAGATGAGCGGAATTTTGGTATATACCTAGTATTCGATATCCTTTACAACATACTTCGCTCCGGAACAAATGTCATGTTTGCTAGTTCCCTTTTTTGTGGATCTAAGCCCACTAAACTCGGTTTTTCGCTTTTATCTTGGTGAAAACTGGTTTTATCAAAAAAATAGTTCAGTTCAAAATTAAAACCCACTAAATTTTCTACAAAATGCATACATTAAAAGGTGATGTAACTGGCTTAGATTCCGAGCTACGTGCGATTGAAAAAGGAGCATTTTTCGTGAATAGATGACTTTTTAGCCTAATTGTGTAGGGTACAGTTTTTCGGCTCCAGTGTAGCAAAAAATGATTCTATGAAAAAAAATAGATTAGTGCGAGGTTGATGCCTACTAAATCCTCTACAAATACTGTATCTACAAAACTAGGCTAAAAAATAACCAAAACCCCCCTTCTTTGCGACGTCACAGCTTGGAAACTAAGAAAGAAATCTAACTTCTTTATAATGGAATTTATAGAAAATTTGACCATCTTTACGAAAAACCATTTTTTCCCATGGTTACAGGTAAAAAACTAAATTTATGCAATTTTGTCAAAAATTCAGCTCATCTTCTCGTTTTGCAAGCTCGAGGCCATTTTCGGGCTAGATTGACTGAACTATACATATACTATTTTTCTCGCATTAAAAAACATCAGATGATGTTTGTCGAAATTGTTCATAAAGTCGCGAATTCTCGGTGGAAACAAAATGGAATAATACTCCGATCGCCTCCGATACCAAATCTACCTCGATATTGTTTATCTATAGGTGATGCGAAAAGTTAAACTAATTTCAAGTGTTTAATAACGGTTAAAGGCGCTGTTAACGTTTCGGTATCAGTTAACCTTGAAAACGTGACCGTAAAATTACACAATTTTCATCGCGGCTCAACGTTCGAAAACCCATATCTCGGTAGATTTCATCGATACCCCGTAACTTCGAGCTCGATCACAAGTACATCGAAAAAGCGGAAGGAAACGTGACCTGCGAAGTTCGCGGTCACAATCGTAAGAACCATGTCCGCGTCCAAAAGCCTTTCGAAAAGAAGTAAAATATACTTGAAATATCTCAAACGTATTAATACTTATAAAATAAAACTAACATACTTAACGAGCGAATATAGCGTGAAATATGGCATACAATAAACCAAGCTCGTGATACTTTTGTTATTTCAACGACCCCGTTTCAAAGACCAAAACAGGGTGGAAATTCTAAACAACTTAACGCGGTACAGGCATAAAAAACAAAGGTACAAGGACGCGACGCTATAGCATTTCAAAGAGCGTAGGCCGCGTTCAACACGCATACCGAAAAAAACCACCCCTTCGAACAATACCACTCGCCGGGACCAATGGCGACGAGATTATTTACTCAACGGACGACTAGCTCGTCTAACTCGTACCCTTATTGGTGAACGCGCAACCACTCCTACCTACTTGCATGGAAGAAGTGGAAATTCGAGAAGCTCTGAAGTAGGGTTCTCAGTTCTGAACTGTTAAGTGGATTCTTGATACGAGTGGGTCAAGTCCCTCGTAATTTCATCTCGTCGCGATCTACGAGTTTTCTTCAGTGAATATGTTTCTTCGATGCCGCGATTAGTAATCACGGTGATTTAAGTGTCGGTGTTCGCAAATACACCGGGTTTTTCGTGGTTACTCCTGTTCGAGATGTCTGAGAATAAACCCCAAAGTACAAATCAATCGCCGAAGCCGTTGTTTCCGCCGTCGCTATTGGCGTGGTACCCTTTTATGCAACCGTGGCCCACTTTATTACCAGCAGCCTGGTGTCATCCGGCAACTTTCAGAAATGTTTTTCCTGGGTTAGTATTATTTTATGTTTAGTAGATTTACCGCATATAAGTGAGATATCGAAATACCTTGAAATTCGTGATTAAGCTGGTAGATATTTTGAGGGTGGTTCGGAAATGGAAAATAATCGAAAGCCGATGTCGTGAATCACCGGTATGGATTTTAGTATCGTAATTGCCTCACAAAATTTACCAGGGGTAATTTATCGATTGTAAATTTTACGATATTTGATCTTCATACACGTGATAAGCGTACATAAGCACAAGTCTAGGTGATTTTCTTTAATGCCTGATGCGTTTGTATGCGTCAGATTGTACGTATTGTGATTGTGGGTCATTGATGACGTAAATGCGACAATTTTTAAACATTTTGAGTATTTTGGTAGGTACTCGAACTGAAGAGTAAGGTTATAATGATAAATCGCGAGATATTTTAGAATATAGGAAAGTGAAGATGAAAGTTGTTTAAATTAACGTCGATGGAAATTTTCGATAACGTAATTTTTTTCAATTTTCATTACAGTATTAGCAATCGTTGAAAATTTACATAAACTGCATTTTTCTCGTTTTTCTCTTGAAAGATTTGATTTGTTTTATGATAAATTTATTGCGGATAATTTATCCATTTTTTAAATGATTCGTTAAATGAAAAATACTAAAAAGAAATAATAAGTAATCTCTTTTTTTTTCGGGGTAATTTTGAACGGTTTAAATTACCTTGAAAAATTGTTCTTTTTTTAAATTTATGATTTCTATGCGAACAAAAGTCAAAAATAAAAGCTCTTATTGAGTTTTTTGAGCACAAGCCCTGAAAATGGTCTCCAAAACAAGTAAATTTTGATCAATATAAAATTTACTTTTGGAGTCTCGAGTCTGCCTCAAATAAATTGATTATTTTTTTAGTGAAAAAATAGGGATGACTTCAAAAATTTTTTTTAAATAAGCAACCTCCTCTAAACAACACCTTCAAAAATCGCCTCAAGCCTCAGTTGCTGTGCATGGCGAAAATTAAAAAAAAAAAAAAAATGAGAAATTTGAAAAAAGGTGATTCTGGTTTTAGACGTTTAAGTATTTTTAAATTTTAGGAATGTCGCAATGGATGAAGTTACTTTATTTATTTTTCGATAATTGGCGTTTGTAATTATCGATTTGTTACAATTGTGCTTCAGTGAAAATTTCGGTTTTTGGCCAAGAAGAGGCGGGAAAGGAGACAGTAAGAATGAAAAAATAAAATTAAGCATGTTCGAACAATCTTAGATTATTTCATTAAGTTTGAATTATTTCATCATTGCTTCGAGAATGATGTAAATACCAATACCATTTATATCCGCCATTTTACAAATCAACCTAATTGATTTCGAATCACAGGCCGAAAGCTCCATTACCCTAATGACATTCAAACAAAAGCCACCAGAAAGTCTTCCCATTTGAATACCCAAATAAGCATATTTTGGTAACGAAGTCATCGCGAAATAAGGGAGCGTTAAATCGAGGCGGAGCACTGAACATAATTTAATTTATTAATTAATGGAACCATTGAATGGGGTTTAGTTGTAGATGAGGACGAGAAATCGCACCATAAAAAAAAATGAGGTGATGAATATCGCGGGAACACTACTGTATCATTTCCATTAACGCAGCGGGATTTCAAAAATTCGGAGATTGATTTAAAGTGTGAAAAATATACGTGTTTTCTTTAAAATCGGAACCTTCAAATAGACAAATACGTGCCAACGAATTGATTTCTAGGATTACGAAGGTTCATACAAAGGAATTTACCTATACAATTTAACAGGTTTATGACTCGGCACTCAACTCATTCGTATGATTTCGTCCTTCTATTGTACAGGACACTGCAATGGGTTAAAAAAGTGCTAAAAAGAAAGTATTTCTATGTTTTTCTACGTTCGAGGATGTAATATGCGGGGTGAAAAGGCTACTATTTCCAACGCAGGTAGAATCTCGCAGGTAGTGATAACACTTTACATCAAGAGAGCGATCGTGAGCAATGGAATGATACCGAGATTAGTGACCTCTCAACAAGATCGTCACTTCAACCAAGTACCATCTTTTCCATGTTCTCTTTCGCGGAGCATTTTAAGTGATCTCTTTGATAATCTTTTTCCAAAGTCATTTTACCTTTTTACATGTGTTTTTGAATCAAGCAAGGAATTTACGCTAAATAAGTATAAGGCGCCACACACCGTGAGATGTAGTTCGTCGAAATTGTAATACCCCCTACGTGCCGCGGCTCACGTTATTTTCGGCATCGTCGAATTTTTTCGACGTGCTGGGAAGGTTTTTGCATAGTTTTCTCGTCCAACGAATCGAATTGAATTTGAGATTAGTTTTGTGCAATGAGCCTTGACTTACTCAGCGTGATAATTTGAGAATCATTCATGACGGTGTACAACTGTCCAGGTTTGCGGTACATTTGGAGATTTCTTAAATTCCTGTAGAACGAATTAGTTTGGGAAATTCGCTTAAAACTTTAAAAGCAAATTCCTCCCATATGACTCCCTGAAATCCCCCTCCTAAGGTGTGGTTGCTGTTATATGAAGTAACTATTCTAGTGTTTCGCTCTGTCTATCGAACAAGTTATATGCGACTTCCAATTATCTCGCATATACGGTGTCCTATCTCGCGTCTTCGTCGAGTAATAATTTCGCAAAGCAAAATTTACTTATAAAGTGTGCAATAGTGTTCATTAAAAACTTAAAAACTGTAGAAAAAAATCTTTAAAAAATATCACAATCAGAAAAAAAAAAATGAAAATTTTTTTCAATGTCTCTAGACGCCATAAGCTAAATTGATATTTCGACGAAAACCTATACATTCTTTTCATCGCGCTAATAAAACTTTATGGTATATTTTTTATCAGTGTATTTGTATTTTTGAGAATACACACAATAAAAAGTAATTTTTCAATTATACGAATTTCTTTATCATCACCGCGCCATTGTATTGAACCTACGAAAAAAACCTCTAAAAACGTTGCGTTTTACTGCGCTTTTAATCCAGCTGATACATGTCGAGTAATTAATGTGTTGAAATGGCGACAAAATAGTTACACTGTGATCCAATGTCGGTTGATTTCAGCCAAGGAAACGATTAAGATATGATATCTTTATCTATTTCGAACTTTATTCGGATAAATAAGCTATTTATTGACGTATTTATATTTGGAAACAAAATAATGCTGCAAGTTTATGCATATTTATTTGTCTGAAATATTAATGACTCAACTTTTGAGCAATTTTGTACTTTTTTTTATGCAGATTACTCGATAGTATGAAAATGCCAGGCCAAGCTAGATCTGGTTTTCATATTTGTGATATATTAGATTTAAACGATGCCAAAGTCCATGCTGGAGATGCCTCGGTCAATCTAGGTTCGTCTACCATTCAAGGTAAGAATTCATAAAATTTTTCAATTTATAAAAAATACATATAGGAGCATAATGAATTTTTTCGAGTCGATTAGAATTTTTTTGCTATTTTCACGTATTTATAAATTTAAGAGATTTAAAAAAATATTCATAACATTCTTTTCTGTTTCTTCAGTGATATAAAATTTAGACTAAAATCATAACGAATTTATTCCATAAATTAAATAGGTGCGTGCATTAGTTATCACAAATTATCCACTTTAAATATATTGAAAAATTATTTCAGATACGATTGATGATTACTTTTTTTTCAAACTTGAGTTAATATAAATATAAGTAGCCTACATGGGTTATTCCACAGTTGGACTTCTCTGGAATCAAAACATATTGGTTTAAAAAGTCATTTTTTTACCTACCAAAGTACATCCTCGAGGGTATAGAAATTTCTAAGAAAATCTTTGAAATTCGAAGCACCTCGAGGATAATACCATAGTGGTAATTAAAAGTATTATCTAAAAATCTTTACCATCTACTGTTCACGGTGTCGACATAACAACAACCTCGGTTTTTATATAAAAAAAAACTGGCTGTCAAGGTCGTTTTCGCCAATTGATAATTTTTAGGCGTTCAAGAACAAAACCTACGACAACTAAAAAAGATTACAACGAACTCACCAACAAAAGAACGCTATCGTTTTTCGGGGAAGTAAGGTAACATCGCGTCGTTTAAAATGTAATTCCAAATTACCGCCGTACTTCCTGTTTTGAGAATTTTCATCGAAATATTTTTATTTACGGTTGTGGGGTGTTTCTTTCCAAGTAAGGCGTGAGAATGAAATAACTAGAAAGCGTGTAAAATGAAGTAAAAAGTAAATTGATTTATATAATACTGCTGAGGTTTTTTTTTTGGCGCAAAAATGTAATGAAGGGGGTCCTTAACAACATACTAAAAGTCACCACCCGTGAGGCGCGGGCTTCGCGTGTTAGGGATTAAATCCGTCCAAGTTCCACGCGTCAGAAATGGGAACTCCGCAGATTCCATCTTTACAGAAACCGTTTTCTAAAATTTGAAGAGAGAGTATTGCCTCAAAGTTGAATTCTAGTAATGATCTAAAATGTTGGAAAATATATCAAGGAACAATTTTCATAAACATTTTCTTTCGTAAAACCAATAGGAGGGGCCGTAGACGCGTTTCAAATATGAGATGGATCTTCGGAAAATGGAAGGACTGAAAAATTGCTACCATCACTTAAATTATTCTTTTTTAGTGTATAAAACAAGAATAAACTATAAATTTGCTTTTAACAACTCGATTCAGTGAATATGCATTTGAGACTTTACCAATGTTTGAAACATGCCATGGAAAGATCGCTAATTCTGAGTCTCAGTACAACTTTATCGGTGAAAGTTTATATACGCTTGTAATCCTCATAAAATATGCTACATTTCTTATTTGAAGTATTTTTTTATTAAGGAGTTACCCTCGATGCGAATACACTTTGAAATAATTTCGTGATTTTTCGATTGTTCAAATTTTTCCATTTGAGAACCCCTGACGCGACACCACGACATGACTAGTTTATTACCTACATTTTGAGCCATAATCGAACTTCCTAACTTGTTTTGAAAAAAAGTCACAGACTGAAATATGTAGCGATTTTCGAGCGAAAATCCAAAAACTTTACGAACCCCTGGACCGGTTTTACGAATCGATTCCAAAAATGTTATAGCGGTTTCCGAGAGGGAATATGGTCCACTTTTGCTCATATATACCAAAAACGTATACAGGCCAACACAGATTTTTTGGAAATTATTATCCGTATTTTCATGCGTGCACTTATGAGACGAAAATGCGTGAAACACACCTTGTATAGATCGTCATCGCACCACTGTGACATAACTTTTGGAACAAAAACGATGAGACGCTCTTATAGGAAATTTTACGAGGAATAATTTTAGTAATAACCATTTTCTCAAAAAAACGATTATCTCGCGAGATATACCGAAAAAACGCCCGGGCAGGAAACGCTTCACGCTCTAACACGCGAAGCCCGCGCCTCACGGATGGTGACTTTTAGTATGTTGTTAGGGACCCCCTTTACTACATTTTTGCGCAAAAAAAAACCTCGGCAATTAGTTAGGATAAAAAGTCTATCTCGCCTGGACTAGGAGTGATTTTTCAAAAGAAGTTGATATGATTATGGAAAAATTTATTTGAAATGAGTGAAGTAAATTAATACGTGAGCTCGATCTCGAGAGTGTCTTGGTTTACTCATTGAATTATTTGTGGCTTTCATCGGTGAGTTGTGGTATATTAAACACGCGTACTCCACGTGTATTTCGAAAAAAGCATAAAGAAACAGAAGACATTTTTTATGAGCGAAATACTCAACCCCGAAAGATGACATGGACTCGTCATTTTGACGATATCGAAATTCTGTAATTTCAACCCAAGCTCGAACTATTTTCCATCTCGAAAATCATCTCGATTAATTCGCCCCCATTTGGTATTCGATTAAACACGAAACACGGTAATTAACTCCCCCTTATCTGGCCGTAAACCCATTACAAAGCTATAAATTCGACGTTAAACGCGCGAAACGAGTTTTCCCACGATTTTCCAACTTTAGGGGTCTAAAATGGAAGAAAAACGGCCATAAACGGACATGTTGTTTAGCACTTTATCAACACCTCGGTCGAGACCATTTAACAGTCATAAAGATTTTTAAAGCTTTAAATTCAACCCTACGGATTACGAAAGACGATAAATCTTCATTACTTGTAATATTGCATAAAATGTAATAAGTAAAATCACATGAAAAGCTCGATGGGTTGTTTTCAATTTAAACCAACGTAATAGATAGTCGCGCTAGCGTTTGGAATTTTACAGGTACAACCGACATGAATGGTCCTCCTCAGGCGAATTTCTTTTTTCCGGGATCGCTGCAAAATGTCCTGCCTCCCAATGAATCACCAATACACAATTGGCCAACATCACTAACCGAACTTCGAGGTAAGATATGAAATTTTAATTAACGCCGATGGTTTTGGTTATTTCGACGTATCAAGAAAAAAACTACGATAGCGAACATTACGAAGCTAAAAGTGGCTCGGTTAAAATTGAAAAACGTTGCAACAAAGTGCGGCTAATAATGCGAAAAAGTCTCAACCACGCTAGGTTCTCGCTCGAGCTAAAGACTTTATTAAATCGAGCTCTATGTTGAAAGAGGCGAAAAGGCGGAGTTGGCAAAGACGGGGTGTTAGCTTGAAATAATAACAACGAGGAAACAAAAGCTAAGTGGATTATCTTCGGATACGAAAACGCTACCGAGACTAACCATGCTAAAGACTGAAAGCTAAAGGGCTCCTGCCTTACATCTCTTTTACAATATTAACTTTCACTTGTGTATACGATGTTATATAGGAGGCCTTTCTTTTAATAAAATGCCGCCTTAGCTCGATAACAAATTTACCAACGCCCTTGTGTGAAATTGTGCAAACTAATACTGTATAAAAGGGCTTTTGGTTAATCTTCATATACAACGTCTTTATCACGTTCAACAGTTATTATTTAATAAAGTTTTCATCTTTACACGCCCCTTTGCTGTTTGCGGTGAAAGGTGAAAAAAATGGAGTTTAGGTTTGAGTTTGGTTCGTCAGGTTTAGGTTTTTTTTTATTGATCAGGTGGGAAATGATTTTTCGAGGGTTTTAGCGCGGAATTTATTCAGTTTTTTTGTCAATTTTCGATTTTTATTTTATTTTTAAAGTATCTTGAGCGCGTGATATTTTACTTTGAAATTGATAAATTTTCAATTTTTAAAATTTTGAGGGTTTGGATGAATTTTTAAAAATGGAAATGAAAAAAAAATTATTCGATCAATGTGTTTTGGTCGTTTGACAAGCTTGGGTTATTTGACACATTCTATCAACTACATTTTCCCATAAGTTACAGTTAATAAAACGAGGGCGAATAAAAAAAAAAAATTTATTTTCAACTGGAAAACGATATTGACGGGAAAAAAACACATTTTCTCAACTTAATGAGTAATTAATGAATTTAAAGTTGGCTCTAACAGAATTTTTTATGAAAAATACTTGTCTTATCAAAATTTTTTTTAACATTTGTTTTTTTTATTTAGTAATTTGATTTTTTTTAAGTTGATTATTTCAATACAAAGCCTCAAATGCTTTACATATTTATTATTTTTTTTTCAAATAAAAAAACACGCATTTTATTTAGATCGTAAAAATTCCATTGCAAATGATAATTCCCAAGATTGCAATTTTAATTTAAAATGCCGTGAAAATTTTGTCAGAGAAAAATCTAAGCCATAGTTGATATTTTTTATATTTTTGTATAATTTTTGAGGTTGAAAATTTCAATTTATAATATTCTCTGCCTCCTCCTTCCTCCTCTCATCTCTACAAAAAGGATCAAATTTTACGTTATCAAAAAATTTTTTAATCGAGATCAAATTTTTGCGCAAAAGAATCAATTATAAATATTTTTTCCGCAATATTTTCAATTGTTTTGAAAATAAAAAATTCAAATCTTCAAAAATTAAAAAAAAAATACAAAATTTACATTGCTTGAGAAAGACTTTATCTACTATGATGTTTCCCTGCCCCTTCTCCCTTGCAAATGTAAATTTTCATATGTACATATTTAAAATTATTGAACTTTTTTTAATGATTAAAAAATTTATGCTGAGATAGTTTTATTAAAAATAATTTAATTATTTGTTTTTGAAAGCACGAACTATAAACAAGCAAGGGTACATAGTGGAAACTACAATATCTATGCCCCGCACCCCCCCCCCCCGAATTTAATGTATTTTAACGATTTTTTTATTACCAATTTTAAAACAACATACTGATGTAATTTTAAAACTTTTTCAAATTTGTTTTTTTGGAAATAAAAATCTCACTTATTTTTTATTATTTATTCATTTATTTATTTATTTATTTATGTATTTATAATTGTATTTGGCAAAAAAATTCGAAAATTCACATAAAATTGATAAATTTTTAAAACGCTTCAACTTCTAACGAATGTTGAAGCAAACTTGAATAAATATTCGAAATTAATTTTTGAAATCGAATCAAAACGGGAAAACTGCATAATTTATTCGAAATAATCACGACAAAAAGGCGGCGATAAATTAACGCAAATCTTATCACACAGTTTACAAATGGTCGCGTCGCATTCGAACAGAAATATTTAAATTCAAACAATGACACACCACCACGTTAAGGTTGTATTTTCAAACGTGCTAATCAGGAAATCGAACTCATGTTTTTCGTGGAATTCCGACCACGCATACAGATTTCCTTGGTGAAATCAACGCACAGACGAATAAACACCTTGGAATTACACCTCTTCGGAGGATTTCCGAAATGGAATAAAAATAAGAATTCATGAAAAGAAACCTTAAGCTTGTTTTCTTGGCGAATTCGACGTTCCAGTTTGTCAAACACGAAAGTAAAATCGCTATAACATTAATCGTTATGTAAGCGTTAAATAATATTCGTTTTAGGAACATTTTTCAAAACGAAAATTAAATAACGACGACGCGTTTACGTATAAAAAAAATATACACCGCTAGAATCATCGTGTCCAAATTCAAAATGGTATTTAACAATGAAATAACAATCAATAAAAACCTCGCACGCCGGATCACAATAATCGCCACAATAGAATATACATTTAGCGACGTATCCCTTTTTTTTCACATCCCCGTCCCCTTGTCTAACATCCCTCAGGGATAATACCTCGAATCACGCCCAATTTTCATCCCTCGTTAAACCATTGGGATAGTTGATTGGCGCGCGGATTTGTACCCCCGTGCGATAAAGTGTATTACAGCTGTAATACCTTTTCAAGACAGATGTTCAAGTGACAATTGAAGTTTCGCTTCTTTACTGGTTTTTTTCACGCTTCGATAGGTCCCCCGCCATCTTTATGGGCCATTTTAAAACCAGCCTTTGATTGGAAATCGATCGAGAATTTGAGGGCTTTTTGGGGATGAAGATTCTTCCAGCAGATTCCAAATATGGGGTAATTTTTAAAGCGAGCTTCGATCAGAAATTGAGACTTTAGGGGTAGAAGGCTTCTGGTGAATTTCAAGTATAGCGTATTTTCACAGCACTCCAAGTGAGAGATAGGGATTTTGTATGGAGATGTGGTATTTCCTGGATTTACACATATACAAAATATAAGCCATTAAGTAGCCTTGATTCACAATTTAAGACTTCCAGCAACAGACTCCTTGTAGATCTCAATGATAACAAATGAGGCGTCGATTCCTCATTAACCGTAACTCTGGGTATTGATGAATTATGTTTGTTTAGGTTTCAGTCACACAAACCAACAACAACAAGCTAGTCCAGACAGTACATCTCCAGGAGTAACCGACATGACCGACACAGCGAGCACGCCAAGTCTATTAAACGCCGATTCCTCCGGAACCATGAAATCCGAAAGCGTTGACTTGGACGAAGAAATCGAAGAAGACATCGAAGACGAGCACTCCCTGCAGCAAAATAAATCCCTAGAAATGCCAATGAACGGCGCCAACGGATCTAGCGTCAGTCACAAAAAACGCAAAAGACGAGTGCTCTTCAGTAAAGCGCAGACCTACGAGTTAGAGAGGCGATTCCGCCAGCAGCGTTATTTATCCGCACCAGAACGCGAACATTTGGCTTCCATCATCAGACTAACGCCAACCCAGGTGAAGATTTGGTTCCAAAATCACCGCTATAAGACTAAAAGAGCCCAGCAAGAGAAAGGATTGCATATCGATCATCACGTCGGGAGTAATATGCCATCACCGAGACGTGTAGCTGTTCCAGTGCTGGTCCGCGATGGTAAACCATGCACAGCTTCGAATGGTGCGAATAAAGGTGACCAACAGCAATTGGTAATGTCATCGTATACCCATCCACTAATACATCCTCAGCCTCCTAGGACGTGGTGGGGCTTAGAATGAGGATATTTTTTTTATTTATATTTTCTTGTTTTTTGTTTTTTTCCTCTTGTTGATTGTATTTGTTAATAACTTTTATGAATTGTTTAGCAAGTCTTTTCAGATTTTAACGGCTGTCTTCAGATTTAAGCTTTTTTGTTGTTTGATACAACGTGGAAATGGCAACGTCGAAAGAATAGGTTTGTAGAAAGTCATCAGTATTTAGGATATTTTGAGATAGTTCCTAAAATTTATAGAAAAAAGAAAATGAGTGAGGAACTTATTGAACAGTTGTAAATTGTTTAATATTCATTTAAAATTGAACCTTTAACTTTGGATAATTTAGTCTCTGAAATTACATGACTATTTCCATTTGATACTAAGAAAAATATTTGACATTCCCTTGTCCAATACCTTAAACTGATTTTTCGATGGCATCATATTTTTATAATATAATGTTCATCTGCAGACTAATAAATAAATCTGAATATTTATATAATTGCGAATTATAGCCGTTGTTTTTTTTTTAGATTTTTTTATAATATTTAATCAGATTATTATCTTAAAGACGATTGTTAATCATTCTTTTTTAAATTAACAAGATGAATTTTTATGTTGAATTTAGCTAATGAATTTAAATTAAGTACCTACTTGCTCTTAAAATAACTATCAATATATTAATAAGTATATAACGTAACAGGAGCGAAAAGTATTAGACGAACGACGCGATTTTTGTATTTAACATACAAATCGCAGCGAAAAAAAAAGTTCGTGCTGCCACTTCAATACAAACCTAGCCAGCGATTTTTTCAAAAATCGCGTCGCTTGGATTCGCGTCGTCCGTCTAGCCAAGCCCTAACGAGTGCAAATGCCTTAAATCGCATGCAAAATTAAATACAAATTTTTTTCAATTTTTACATATTTTTTTGTTCCATTTCAAAAATCAAAAAATTCCCAAATTGAACAAATTACCATTCTTTTATTTTTAAGAAGAAAGTTACCGTATTTTTAGTTTTACTTTTAAAATATCGGCCATAGGGCGATTTCAAAGTTTGAGGTTTTTGCCGAGCATTTAAAATCCCACTTCATTAAAAAAAATCAATGTTGAAGAAATCGAATTCTAAAAATCGATTTTTCGAAAGTCGAACGGGAAAAAACTCGATTTCGAAAGTAAAATTCTGTTCGAAATATATCGTTTTAAAAAAATCAAGTTAAAAAAATCGACATTGAGAAATCAACTTTTGAAAAATCGATTTTTTTGAAAATCGACTTGAAAAGATCTCGATTTTGAAATAAATCAATTGGAAAATTCCGTTCAAAAAATATCGATTTGGAAAAATCAAATTTAAAAAAATTAACACCGAGAAATTGATTTTACAAAATTGAATTTCTTGGAAGTCAACTTAGAGAGAACCGATTTTGAAACAGATCAATTAGAAAATTCTGTAACATCGATTTGGAAAAATTGATTCTAAAAAAGTTGATATCGAGAAATCGACATGAAGAAATCGATTTTTAAGAAATCAATGGGAAAAAGCCCTTAAAAATATCGAAAATTGAGACCAAGAAGTCGACTTTGAATGAAATCGGTTAACGAAAAATTTTAAAAAGTTGACCTTGTAAGAAATAGTTTTCCAAGGAATGGGCTAGAAAAATTTATAGCAAAAAATGGAATTTTTTACGGGATAAAATTGCTTTGCAAACACGATTTGAAAACGATATTTATAGGTTTATTTTCTTACTTTCTTTTTACATTATAAAAAATTGAAAACATTTATTGAAAAAAAAAACGCTTTTTTGCATAATTAAATCCAGGTAAGAACTCATTCTGATTTGAAAGCCCGAGTTCCGATATTTTGATTCAATTATAATTCACTACTTAATATAAGACATATCGATGTGAATTTATATCGATGTGAATTTAAATCGATACATGTATATATGTTTGAAATTGATCCACAAATTTTCTACTTTGATCTCTGATCTGAAATTGCAATGGTAAAGACGTATGAAGTACCTAAAAACGTCAGGTATGAAATTCCAAGTAATTTTTTTTTTATCGTAAATTGTTTCACGTTTTCGCGTCACGTTATCAATACGCGTCAATAATTGTTTCAAGTACGTTCGCAAATAATGTATGAAAAAAAACACTTACTAACTGCGTGACCTTTTTCGTTACAATTAATAATCTTGATGGAACTATGAAGTAGAATTGTGAAAAATATATTGTAACGAGGGCTGTAATTTGATATGGGATTTTCGCACGTGTTACACGTATTTTCAATTTCGATCGAGTGTTGAGAATTTAATTCGATGAGTCCTTGAAGACGAAAAAGGTGTAAATATACGATGAGATGATGGAAATTCCGAAATTTTTTCAATTTAGGGTACTAACGTGAACCTTATGTGTTGAGAGAACAAAAAATCTTACTATCCCTTCTTTCGACTCAGCTACTAGAATGGAAATTAGAAGAAATTACGGCGGGGTTAAATTTGAAAATTCGGAGGGTACTGAAGTTGCGTCTTATTTCGTGAGTTAGATTTATATTGTCAGGGAATGCCTACCCACATCTAAAACTGATATAGGTAGGTATTACAACATAAAAAAAGTCTTATCTCTTTTGGACGGAAGGGTGGGAGAAAAAGAAATGATGATGCTCACACACCTTTTCATAAGAGTTACTTTTACCTTGCTTTTTTGTTCGTATGACGTATGAAACTAGATTTTATGCGTTTTTTTCTTTCTTCTTCCTTATATTTTTTTCTGATATGTGAGGGCGCATACGAAAAGGGACCACTTGGCCAAAATTTCGATTTTTTTTTTATGAAATTTATGTAAAAAACCTTCAAGAATCGAATGGAACTGACCACTGATCTCAATTTTCAATA